>JANVCC010000076.1:3696604-3990634 GCA_025345505.1 Todiramphus chloris collaris
GAGATACTTTCAGATAGGCTCTACGGGATCTTGAATGTTTGCTGCTGTCTGATTGTTGCGAGAAAACTAGATGTGGTTACCCAAGTACAGCAGCACCTTGCTGCATCTGTTGCTTTTGCTATCCACCGCTTCAGAGTTCTGTTGCTCATCAGTGCACTGCTAATTGTCATCATCACCTTGCTTTTCCGTCTTTTTCCATTAAATTACTCCAGGAAAGTGATAGTAGTGAAATCTGATGGTGATTAATTTTTCAGTTTGAGGGAGGTGGTCCTTCCCCTTTACTCAGCTTAGTGAGGCCACACCTGGAGTACTGTGTCCAGTCCTAGGCTCCACAGTGTAAGAGAAACATGGATAAACTGGGAAGAGTCCAGCAAAGGGCCTGAAGGTAATTAAAGGGCTGGTGCATCTCTTTTTGTGAGAAAAAGCTCAGGGAGCTGGGATTGGACAGCCTGGAGAAGAGAAGGCTGGAAGGACCTTAATGAATGTGTACAAATACCTGAGGAGAGGGTGTAAAGAAGGTGGTGCCCAGTGGCAGGACAGGAGGCAATAGGCACAAACTGAAACACAACTGAATATAAGGAAACACTTTTTCACTCTGAGGATGACCAAGCTACTGGAATGGGTTGCCCAGAGATGTTGTGGAGTCTCCCAGCTTGGAGATATTCAAAAGCTGTTTGAACCTAGAATGCTAGAATGGTTTGGGTTGGAATGGACCTTTAAGGGTCATCTAGTCCAAATATCCCTGCAAGGAGCAAGGACATCTTCAACTAGATCAGGTTACTCAGATCCCTATCCAACCTCACCTTGAATGTTTCCAGGGATAGGTCATCTACAGCCTCTCAGGGTAACCTGTGCCAGTCTTTTCACCACCCTCATTGTAAAAGATTTCTTCCTTAGATCTAGTCTGCATGTGGTCCTGGGTAGCCTGTTCTAAGTGATACCACTTGAGCAGGGGTGTTGGGCCAGATGATCTCCAGAGATCCCTCTCAGTCTTAACCATTCTGTGGTGCTCTACCTCATGCTTACTATCTCTGTGTATTTAAGGTCTCTTTCTGAAGTTCCTGCATATATCCCTTGTTATTACACTAATTCCTGTGGGAAAAGTAGCTTTACTCTGTCAAACTGCTAAATGTTTGACACTTCGGGAGTGCATCCTTGGTAGATAGTTTGGTATGGCTGTAGTTTGTTTTGGCCCTATACTGCTAACGAGTGCTGAGTATACTAAAGCTTCGTGCAAGGTGGTACAGTCTGGTTGAAAACTGTCATCGGTGAATAGCAGTAGCTGCTCTTGGGAGTTTACAAACCAGCTCTTTCTTCCATGGTCCTTAATTATTAAGCATTAAGATTTTATCAGCCAACCTACTATCACCAATTTGGCAATATGCCTGAGTCTTGTGTCTGAAGCGTCTGCTATCTCTTCTGCGATATTGAGACCTAGCAGAGATGTTCCTTCTTTGTTACAGACAGATTGGGCCTTGTGGAATAAAGCTTTATTAAAAGCAGTGGGTCTTAGCAGCTCTGCAGTATATAACAAATCTTGGGAAATTTACTTTCCAAATAACTGTGGTCTCCCTAATTCAAATTGTTTTACGCTTGCTGTGGGTAAAGAGCACACAAGGATAGTTACTGTAAATCAGATGATTTGCACCAAGTTATAACATAGTATCTTGTGTGAGCCTTATAATCTCTCTCCGTGGAGGCATATAGCCTTTTCTGCTGGTTTATACCTTCTGCAAGATAGAAGTATGTTGCATGCTTCTTTAGGACTCCTTATCCACAATTTGGGAATCTCCGATTCAAAGTCGCTGGGAGTTTTGTGGATTACTCATTAAGGATTGACTTTGGATCCACGTATTTTACCTAGACATATTATCTGTACAGATCTAACTAAAAAAAAAACCCCAAAAAACTCCCCCCAAAAAATACAGTTGCATTTCAATTGAGATAATATGCAATTTAAATGTCTGAAATTAATTTTACTTTTACCTTCATATTGGGCTATTCTCTTACAAGAACACAGCAATTAATTGAAGGCAGCAGATGCCAAAAGAACATACCTATTTAGGCATCTCAGATGAGACATTCAGTTCAAGACATAGATGTCTAACCTTGAAAAGGTATATTCCTATAAATGGATCCAGTTTTGATGAATGGGTGGCATTTTTCTAATTAGTTTGCTTGAAGTATTCTTTACAGAGAACGGTTTCCATCAGAGACAGTGTTTTATTGTTGGGCCAAATGTTTGCTGCAGTAATTGCCGTGCTAAGATTTAAATGCTGCTGACTTGAGCTGCACCATGTTTTGTTTCTTCTTGTTGCAAGTAATGTTTAGCATGTTTTTCTCCAAACTTCCGAAATCCAAACAACCACAAAGAAATGACCTTGGAAAATGATGCAGTTAATAGCAATTCCATTTCCTTGCAGTGTTAAGCTCTGTACTAAATAACTCTTGCCTTTTCTGGTATAAAGTAACTCTAATGAAGTTGCCCATAGCACTTAGTATCATCTACTACGTACATGCCCAAGCATGCATGTATGTAGTCTACCAGACTAATATCTTGAAGTTTTGTGAAGCTGGTGGTGCAAAAACTATGATATCTGCTAAACTTTCTGCTTTCCCAAGTCAAATAGTTCTTCAGTGTGCTGCCTTGTGAGTCAAATGCTTCTAGAGAGGAGCTCTTTAAATTATCTGTTTTGTTTTGGTTTTGTCTGATGGCCAGTTGGCAATGTTCTCAGACTGGATTCACCTCTGCAGTTACATGGTCTTATAACTAAAGCAAAATACTGGGAACTGTGACAGCTATAATCTATTCCTAGTTTTACGATTTACTTGAACCATAGCCTTCTTTGTGTATGAAACGGAAGTGACTGCTCTTATTTATAAATGAGGATGGTGGAAAAGCAAATTGTAACTTTTTAGGCTTTTAGAGGTAGAAGGTACTTGAAAATTGAAACAGAAAATGTAATTAGAATGTATAAATAATACAAAACTTTGCCTGATACATAACTTGTCAGGCTTCCCCCCCTTTTTTTCTTTTCCCCCTGAGGTCTCAAAAAGGTGATTGGACTTGTCAGATAACTTCAAAGAGAAAAGCAGATTTCTTAAAAAGCGGAGAAAGAAATTAGCAGTGAGGCTTTCTGTTCTTTGGAGCTGGAACTATATGTACCTGGTGTGTTCTCTCATCTGTAAAAATATTTCTTGAGCTACTTCTGTAAATGGCCTGAGGCTGAAAAGGAACATTTCAGTATCATCTGTCTCTCTTTAAGGCACAGATTCCACACAGCCATCCTCTTCTGATGGCCAAAACAGTTCTTGTTTCTGCAAAATAAATGACCTGTAATGTCAGCTCAGTCTTGTGCAAAGTCTACCTTAGTGTTTCTGGCAGAGCTATAAAGCACTTTCATATCTATCCAAGTTCTAACACTGTGTTTCTATTTAATTTATTAAATTAATTACTGGAAAGCAGGCCCATGGAGAGGGACCTTGGTGTCCTAGTGGACAGTAAGTTATTCATGGAACAGCAACGTGCCCTTGTAGCCAGGAGGGCCAATGGTATCTTGGGGTGCATTAAGAAGAGTGTGGACAGCAGGCTGAGGGAGGTTCTCCTCTCCCTCTACTCTTCACTAGGGAGACCACATTTGGAGTATTGTGTTCAGTTCTGGTCTCCCCAGTTCAAGAGGGAAAGGGAAATACTAGAGAGAGTCAAACAGAGAGCTACAAAGATGATGAAGGGTCTGGAACATCTCTCTTATGAGGAAAGGCTGAGAGCCCTGGGGCTGTTTAGCCTGGAAAAGAGAAGCCTGAGAGGGGATCTTATTAATGCTTACAAATACCTGAAGTGTGGGTGTCAAATAGAAGGGGCCAGACTCTTTTCAGTTGTGCTCCGTGATCGTACGAGAGGTAATGGTAGCAAGGTGAAACACAGGAAGTTCCACCTCAACATGGGGAAAAACTTCTTCACTGAGAGTGACAGAGCACTAGAACAGGGGCCCAGAGAGGTTGTGGAGTCTCCTTCTCTGGAGACTTTCAAGACCTGCCTGGATCTGTTCCTGTGTGACTTGCCCTAGGTGTTCCTGTGCTGGCAGAGGGGTTGGACTTGATCTCCAGAGGTCCCTTCCAACCCCTACCATTCTATGATCGTCATTGTTTTAGTTAGAAGCTGATATTCTTTGTTTAATTTCTCCAGTGGCTATATTGACTCCCTCATGCTTCATTTAATTTTGTTCTCTGGGGGAAATCAGCAATCTGAAATGTGAATAATACTCAACCAGTGTCTGCGTGTACCCCTTTTTGCTTGCTGCCGACAACGGGCGTCTGCCATTCAACAGCTATGTTACATGGTTTCCTAGAAACATCATGAAAGCTATTTAAACTGGTTTTATTCCACTTTTCCCTCTGCCCTATTCTTTCTTCCACTATTTTCATGTCATATAATGAGATGTTACTTCGACAGCTCAGCATCCCTTTTCCCTAGCCTACTCCATGCCCTGCAAATCATCCTGTCACTAACTGTTCTGTGTGTGCACAGCATATGCTGTTAACAGTAGCCTAAATAGCCTCCAAATGCCTGGTGGATTACAGCAGAAAGGTTCTTGTAACTTAAGTGTGGGAAACCTCTTATCAGTGGATCTTGTTAATACAATAACATTGTGAAGTGAGTCAATAACTTTCTGGTTTTCCCTGAGGGTGTTTGTACACAGGATGGGGCAACAACAGTTTTACCTTTTGCCTTGTCACAGTAACTGTAAGTAATGTGCACCATCCAAATGTAAAGACATTTCAGGGTGAAGGGCCAGTGGGAAGCCTCTGTCAGAAGGTACATCTTTATCAATTACTAGTGAGTGTGCTTTATTGTAGCAATAGAATTTTGAACTGCAGGAGTGACACAGTTCTTTTTTTATGAGTGAAAGCAGCATATCTCATTACCTGCCTGAAGTGGCAGACATTTGTCACTGCTTTTATACTAATTAGAGATGTATGAAATGAGGATTGTAAAATAACGTATATGCTTTTACAATGTATTTTTCATTTTGAGGTGCAAATACATTAGCACAAAGATGCAGCCATTTTTTTTTAAATAAATCTTTTGGACTTGTAGTTATCAGTCCTCTTTGAAAGCTTAGAAGTGGTTCTTATTTGTTCCTAATGGGCTAAAAAAAGAGGCAAGCAAGTCTCACTTCCTTATAGCTACAGTCTGAAATACTAAATAAGAATGAGTCAGTGCAGTAAATCCAGGTCAGGAGTGAAATTGGATCGGTATATCAGCGTGTTAATAATGATGATATTTTGAACTGCTAAACTATCAGAGTATTAGAGCAGGCAATTAAATCATAAGGTTGGTACATGAGGCTGTTAATTCTGCCTCAGAACTGAGCGAAACGCCCAGTTAACATTTAATAAACATCTGTAGTTGCAACCTGGCTGCCTGTCTTGATTTCAGCTGTTTGTGAACAATGTGAGCCACTACTTTGATTACCGGTTTGATTGCACCAGTTTGGCCTCCCTGGAATGATAATTTTGGATCACAAAATAAATCTTATTCTGAAGTGTAGGTTTCTTTTCAAAGCTGTTGATGAACTTAAGGATAAGCTGTAAAAGTGAGGGATTTCATGTCAATTTTCTTGCCCTCTGGGCTAGTATTCTAGAAAAAGAAAATATACAACTACTTTGAAACTGGGTAGAACTCTAGAGTAATTTTTACAGAGACCAGTCTTGCACTAGTATGTGTGTGTGTCTAAATCTCTCATTTTCTGATCACAGTGAAGATAAATGCATGCTCCTTATAAACATGGAGGATTCTCAAGCCATTGCAATACACTTCTTCAGCATATCATGGGGGGTATGTCCTATTTCTATCCGGTTGATGCTTGCCTGATTAGAAGGAGTTTAGCTGAGGCTAAATTTTGTGTTTACTCCTATTGTCTTTGTTAGCCCCTCTCCCTACCACTAAAATACTGGGTTTCAGTTTTTCCCAAAAGCATGCAATACCCAGTAGGATATACCCGCTGCAAAAGATTCAGGTGGTTTTGTATTTTTGGGTCCTGTGTTATAAAAAAGTCTTTTTTTCATATTCAAAAGGAAATAAATATTCTTCATATAAGATACTAAATCAGTCCACTTTGCAAGTAGTGCTAAAAATGTGTCCATGACATTTCAGTGACTTATGAGAAAGTCTTAGGATCTGGAATTGTTAAATGAATGTCTTAGAATCTTCTTACAGTAGAAAGAATAGATATGTAGTATTGAACTGTAACAGATTTTATTTTCTAGCACTTGAGACCTATCTTTGGAAGAAGTGAGAGGTGTTCAAGAGGTAGGCTGAGATGAGCAGTTTACAGTGTAGCTGTGTGAGCCATTCACCAGAATACATGTTCATCCATTTAAGACTCTTAAGAAAGAAACGGGTAATGTTGTTGACTTCTACTGTTTTTACCTTTCTGGAACTTAAATTTTGTTGTAAAGGTATAATAATAAAAATTAATAAAGGTTTTGCCCTATGCAGTTCAAAGTCCAAGATTGTTGTTTCCTTGTCCCTCTCCTTTGACCCTGACTTCTCCAGACATTTGTGTGTGGTGGTGGTGGTGACGTGTTCTGAATTTTATTTTTTATTAGAAAGTTCCTCTGTCTCTTGAATACAAAATTGGAATAATTCTGATTATATACAGTCATCCTCTGTGGTTGAGCCAGCCACTTGAATGTATTCAGTACCGGAAAGTGTGATTGTATGAAGTGACCAGTAGTTTTCACTCATCCTTCCAAAAGCCAAAGAACAAACCCCCAAGATTTAATACAATGTTTTTACAGTATGTTAAAGTTAGGGCTCGCTCTGGGAAATGCAAATTGAGGCTGCAAGTTAGGTTTAGTGTTTTTATAGCTTGAGAATGTTATTGTTACTGTTATTGCAGTATTTTGTTCCTAGCATCTTGAGGGCTGTTTTTGCTCATACTATTTGACTTATTTAATCAGAAGATCTTCCAGTCTATGGATCTTGTACCTTTACAGTGGAAAGGGGAGAAACACGTTTACCAAATCTGAATGTTTGCAGATGTTTAAAAAGTTGTGGTTTGCTGAACACAGCTATAATTAAAATACGCCTTGGTCATCGGTTGAAATATTGGATGTGTGCCCACACAGCTCCTGGAAGAGGTGTTCCCGTGTTGAGCCCTGGCTGCATCTTACCTATTCTGCCCTGCTGCCTGGCCTTGCGTGCGTTTGGTTCCTAGCACAAAAGCAGCGGGGTGCCCGGAGAGAGACATTGGAGAAGTTCTGGAGAAGGTGTGGATGTAGCTGAAGTAAGTTAACACTGACACCATTCCCATGGACCGTGGATTGAAGGGTGGGCTGTCCAACTGAGTAGATCCTGTAGCGTGCATGTGAGCTTGCATGGAAGCTCAGGACAAACTCGGGTCCAGCATGTGCAGTGGGGCTCTCCTGGCTTCCTTGTTGTTTTAGTGAGGAAAAACAGTGCAGCTGCAAGCATCGTTAAAAACCTCTTTTGTAGGAGGTCATCTTTTGATGCCTGCGTTTCTAGCAGCTTCAGTGTAGCACAGTAATTAAGATAGTGAGGAAAGCAGAGGGATCTTGGCTTTCAAACTTCTTCCTGGCTCCAATCCAAGTATCGTTAATATGACATGAGACGTTTTGTTGGTATTTGATTAACTGGGAGGCTTGTTCCTGTTTTGTGTGACACGTTGTAAGTTAACCACCCGGCACGCCGACATGTGCGATTTAAAACAAACACTTCGAACTAAATTGAGAAGCCGACTGCCAAGTGCAGCGCGGGGAGGAGCCGGCGGGACTCAGCCGGGACAGGTCCGGCGTCGGCAGCTTGTCGAGTTCAGTCCTATGTTCGCGACTGTTGAAGCCTCTTCCTCAGCTTTCTGGTGCGGTTTAAAGGCTCCCGACGAGCCGTGGGAACGGCGGAGGGCGAGTTCCAGCGGCGCTGCTGAGGCAGGCTGCCCTGCGCTGGCGGCAGCGGGGCCAGCGCCGCTCCCCCCGCCCGGGCCGGGAGCGCTGCCGGTGGCGGGGCTCCCCCGGGCGGCGGCTGCCGAACCGCGGGCGGCCGGGAGGGGGCGGCCGAGGCCCGGGCCAGGCTCTCCGCGGTGCGCCCGGCGCTGAGGCTGAGGGGGTCAGAGTAACGGAGCGGCCTTTTCCCTTGCCTTACCTCTGCTGTTTAAATTCCAGGACATCAAGAATGTGTCTGGACTTTCTTTCTTTGCAATTAACCAATTCGTTTCACAAATGAAACTCGAAGAGTTAGCAAAGCTTCTTTTCCCTCCACTTCCCTTCTCATTCTCTTGTAAGGTTTAAGCTTCCCTCTCGTGCTGGGGTCCTTGGTGTGGAAACCATTCTGTATTTCCCAGTCGGCAGAAGGGTATCTTTAAAGGAAGTGTTACCCAGATGGGTACTAAATAAATATGCATAAGAATGAAAACTCTTGTGTGTGCAGCATCTGTTGGAAGCCTTGGTAACCTTAGCTTTCTATTCAGAGCCAAAGTGTGCTTCACAGCATAGCAAGAAACTTTCTGCTGGTTCTCTGGGCGCTTTCAACTGCCCTTAAAGCGAAATATGCCCTCTGACCTGTTTCCAGACAGATGTGCGATGCTTGTAAAAACGTACAAATCCCATCGTCTGGATCTGCTGGTCTACATCACGTGGCATAACCTGGAGTTGGGTGGCCTTGGAGGACCTCAGTTAGCCCCTCCTGGAAGGGAGAGGTGTGGGAAGATGGGATCTTCTGGCCCCCTGACCAGTTAAGCTGCTGTTGCTCCAGCGCGCAGCTCCTGTGTCTGTGATGGGGCTGTTCTCTTTTGTTGTCTCCCCAGCTGAATGCTTTTCTTTGAGTTTGCCTGCTGTTTTATTCCTGAAGCAGAGTAGTTCCTTGATTAATTACTGACTTTGTGAGGATCTGTTAGAAAGTACTTTGGGGAAGGGGTAAGCGGGCCTTGTATAAAGCTATCTTATTCTTCTTGAACACCAGTATCTGCTTTCTTTTCCTTTGAGACAGGTGCAGAGGAGAAAAAAAAAAAAATCTTTAAATGTACCTGTTAATTCTCAAGTTGAGATTTTACTTATTTTGTTTGGAATGACTTTACTTTTTCATTTTTTTCCCCCAGAGGAACAAATTTTATTCTTGTAGATCATGGACTGTAACTAGAGGAAAACCAGCAGCAACAGTGGCAAGTGAACTGCTGGGAGGAGACACACACATTTTCATGCTGCTGTCGTGACTTACAACCAAAAAGAGAAATCCATAAAGACACTTAAAGTACAGAACAAAAAGTGTTTGCAAATAGTTGGAGTCTCTATGACATATCAGCAGTTCTTTTAAATGACTTGTGAATTTATAGTAGCTTATGGCTAAAAATTGTTTTCAGAGTAAAAGAACAGAATGTTTTTTTTCACCTGACCTCTCTTCTTCCTGCAGCACAAAAAAGTATAAATCAGGATTTCAGATGGAGATGAGGAGGGTCCTGTGAGGACAGTTTGGAAAAAAAATATTCTGACAGCCTCTCAGAAGGACCTAGTTGTGAGTCCATTAATAGTCATAGGTTCGATTTGAGATCATGAGAAAGCTTTTAGTTGAGAGAAGCCAACCATCCCCTGCCTTCAGTTTGTCCTGAAGAAGCTCTTGTTCTCAGATGGTCACTTGAGCTAAATTACATCTCTGTGCCACACTGGAAAATGGATCTGTGAGTAATGAGCTGACAGGAAAACAATCTTCAACCCTACTTCGAGTACCTGGGATATATGTGGGCTGTTACAACTGGTAAATAGGGGAAGGATAGTT
Organism: Todiramphus chloris collaris; assembly: GCA_025345505.1. Lineage (NCBI taxonomy): Eukaryota > Metazoa > Chordata > Aves > Coraciiformes > Alcedinidae > Todiramphus > Todiramphus chloris. The sequence continues at coordinate 3,706,395 of JANVCC010000076.1, forward strand.
TTTGAATTGCACAACTTTTAACTGCAGCTTTAGCTTTTGTTTCTGAAAATTGTGGTCAGATTTTTCCTTTTGAACATTCATCTCTTCGGGTGTGGGAATCAGTCTCTTGCTGGACAGCTAGGCATTTCACACTCTTTTAAAGGGTGGGTTTGAGGGGTCAGCCTAACCCCAGTGCTAAGTTTGGAGCGGACAGTATCTGAACTTTAAGCTCTTTTCATTGTAACATTGCGAGATAGGCTACTTTGCTAGAGAAAACAATGTGATGTTAAAAAGTAAAGTGGTAAATATGTGCAAAGCTGAGTGACTTTAGGAAAAGGAGGGAGTAAATACAGAAAAGGGAAGAAAAAGGTAGGTAAACTGACTCTGGTCAAGATTTTGACAAGAATGTAATAACCTTAAATGAGTTTTGTCCCCAGCAGACACTGAAGACATCCTGACCTTTTTTAACTGTGATTTATTCATCTTGGGAATGGCTTTTGTACCTCATCCATTCTATGACGGATAGGCAGGAGTAATTTCTTTCTCAATACAGATGAGTACGCTGTGGTAGACTCCATTTGCCACACTGACAGGAGCAGAGTGCCATCAGCCACAGAGTTAACTGAAAAAATATTTTCCTTTTCAGTCTTGCACTCTTAACGTGTACATGATGTATGTGTAACAGTAGGATGGGGGAAGGTTACTGATTTGTATGAAACTTGAATCAACGAATTTCCTCTAGTGTCTGAGATCTTCTTGAATCACAAGGAAAAGAAGTAACTCTGGCTTTTCATGAAAGAATTCAATGAGGGGAAGGAAAAAAATAAAAGGCAGTGAAGAAGATTTCCCCCCCCAAATTCTGCTCATGCTTTTTTGTCTCCCATAACACAATTTTATGGATCTTTTGCTTGCACATATGCTCCTTCTGTCTGTAGTTTCTTCAACTGTCATGATCCTTATATGCTGAATTTGTTTTATATGATTGTATTGTCACATGGATGTCCTTGAAAGTAGTAAAGGACAGTCCTTTAGAAGGGGCAACTATATTCGGCTTTTATTTCAAAAATATTACAGACATCAGTTTTCACAAATACTTGTTCCTTATGTATGTCTTTGGGGTGAAAGTGGGAAACACAGGAAGGGACGAATGAGATAGTTGAACTGATGCTGAGGAATGTAACATTAAAACTTGAGCTTATTGTATTTCAAAATACACAAACACAATGAAATTTAGTGTTGGTGAACATCAGAGATGTAAAAAAATCCAACCTAAACCGCAGAATTCTTGTTCTTCTGTAGTAAAGAACTGTAACAAGAGAGTTTATAAAGGGCTTTTTCAAGCACAAATAAGCTACTCACTGGCTCTGGCCACTAAACAGTCACCAGTGGCAGGCTACACCAGGGTCATCCATGACAAACTGTACTGTCTGTTGGAGTATATAGGCAGGTTTCATGTCAGGGCTGGTGGTGGTAGTGCTTCTATTCTGCAGTTCTTTGGTACTGACCAGAAATGTATTCCACAAAAAAGCAAATTATGTGTCAGGTAACATAGTGATGGCAGAACATCTGTAAATAGAGAAGGAGAGAGGGGTGAGAAAGACAAGTGTGAGGATAGTGGCCTCAGCAGAGCAACGTACTTTTCCATTCTAACCTTATCAGCTTATGCACTGAACTGCAGTTCCAGCACGCAAACGCATTGGAAACTGTCACACAAACCATTTTTGCCAATGCATTCTTGCTGTTGAAGCGTTTCTTTCTGCTAGTAGGTGAAGCCCATGTGAAGGTGGGTAGCTGCTATTTAGTTACTACAGAGTTCTTCAGAGGATCTTTCTGAAATTCAATAATAAATTCTCAGTCACTGGAAAGCATCTCTAAGACATGATTTCTTCTGCTGGATTAATATTCCTGTGGGCTTTCCAGAGGACTCGTACCTCTGCTGAGGTAGACTCTGTATCTTTGTGTTGTTTTTCCCCAGTTTTGTTTAGAAAAAGCTTGAAATCCACTATGTCTCTTTACAGATCTTGGTCTACTGGAGATGTTAATTGATACTAGCTATCAGGACACTGCAGACCAAAGCAGACATGAAGTGGTATAGTCTGTGATACCTCTTTGCTTTATGAAATTCGGGAGCCCAGCCAGAATGTCTTTCAAACAGAGTGGATACCATGGGGCAGAAAACTTCAGGAATTCAGGGGTTTTTAAGGGGCTTGCATGCATACCTGGGCAGCAAGTCGTTGCTTCAGTGACACATATGGAGTTCTGTTGCTGGCTCATTTGGGATTTGCTTGGTATCTCCGCTTCATTTGGGAGTCTGTAAGACAGGCAGGTAAAAACCTGTTACACAAAGACTGTGGCATCTGCCAAAGATTGCCTGCTTTTTCCGGAAGGTTGATAAACCAGAGCTATATTGATGGTGGTTTAAGAAACTGAAATTTATAAATACTATATTGATAATTTTTCTCCTTTCCTCTTTTTCCAAGGTGGCAAAAGGTGACTTCCCAGGATTCTGGCCTGATTGGTTTCAGGGAACACCTCAGTCATCGTAACTCAGTATAAGTCAGTATGGACAATCTGATGGGTCCTCAGCTCGAAACATGGCTCTATGTACTACCTTACTCATGTCGAGGGATTTTTTCACTAATGATGTCTTTTAAATGTAACTAGTAATCTCTGAAAAAGACCCATCATAGTGCTACATTTATGTCACCAAATCAAAACTGGTTTTATGTTAGTTTCACAGGACCCCCTGAGTCTCAAATGTGTCTTCTGAGACTGGCTGTTCCCTGTCAACATCTGCTCTGCTGTTATTAAAAATAGAAAACTTTGGCATACTGGGAAATGACTATGGGAGTGACATCAAATACACTGTACTTCATATCAGAATTAATGGAGGTCCTGTGTGATTTTTTTTTTTTTAATTTGTATTTAATTATAAGAGAGCTTCCCTTTATTTGTATAAATATACAGTTACAGAATATGAGAATTCTACCACTGAATTTTGCACTTGCCTATTCCATAATAAACAATGTCTTGGTATTTGACAGCTGCATGATAAAAGCGTTGGTATTTGCAGAAGAACTTGGCAGGCTAGGATGGTTTAATTTCTTTGCACCACTTGCTGCTACTGGAATTTTGACATTTTTTTCCTCCTTTTATATTTAGAGATTCTTTCCTTCTTTCACTTTCAAAAGGTAATCTACCACTGCCTCTTTGCTTTCATGACTGTTTGCTGCTGACCTTTAACAAGTCCTGTAAATGTTACACTAGGTTGTAGGGTTTGTGCACTTTTTGACAAATAAGGAAGCTATAGAGCTGGTAAATGTTCCAGTATCAGTGAAGCTTTTTTAATTGTGTAGTGGCTCTAAAGGGACAGCCATTACAGCAATGTCCTTTCTTGAAGGGTTGTTGCCTTTTCAATAGAGTTTCCATATAATACCAGTTTGGCTTCTCATTTCCCTTTTTTCCCTTAAAATGGTGGCTGATATGCTGCATGAACTCGAAGAACAACTGTGGCAGTCTGAATTATTTCCACCAGCTTTAGTCTGCACACCAGAACTGTTCTGGTTTGTCTTGATTGCTCTCCCTCATCCCTTTGCCCGCTCCTTACTTCTGTCTGTGTGGAACTCATGATAAAGCTGAGATACACTGTGAGACACTAAAGTAGCTCTCTTATTTATTTTTTTTTTAATGTGTAATACATTTGGGTATTTAATTTCAAGCCTGGCATTATATTTAATAAGTTCAGTAATTCTTTAAAAAAATGTCCTTAATTAAACAGTTTCACTCTGCTATTCAAACACAGCTTTCCTGTCTCTCAGAAATGTAACAATGCTGCTGCTTAGCTTGTGAGCTGAAACCATAATGGCCTGTGTGACAGTGGCCAACATTGTGATGTTCCCAAAGCTTAAGATTCACTTCAGTTTGGAGGATGAAAATCTATTTGTAATCAAATGAGTGATTCTGATATTAACAAGATGCCAACTGCCGTAGAATTTTTCAGCTGATGGTGAATAATAAGTGCATTCTTAATGGAATGCTGACACCTCTTCCATGCTTTTCCTTTTCAGAGGGCTTAAATAATCATTTGAAATCACCTTAGGAATTTTAATCCTTACTAAGTGCAGTGTTTTTTTTCTTTGGTTTGCTTCTTTCTGCTAACCCTACAGTATTTCTTTGGCATTGCTGCATCAGAGATCATGGCTTCTAGATGCCTGGAAGTAATAACCTGGTTGTGTTTCTTATTAAAAGAGAAAATTAAGTCCTGTTTGTGGGGTTCTACCCAAAAAGCCTTAAGCACTGTCATGGCACTGCCTAAGTTGGGATCCATCTCCCAGAGACAAGTAAAAAGAGTTTTTCTTCCCTCCACCCACCCCCCCTTTTTATTGAGGTGAATGTGCTTAATCTGTCTTCTGTAGCCTAAATTTAGCCTTGTAAGAACTGCTTGTCTATGTAATATTAGTTTCCAACCTACCTACAACATTTAAGGAAATTCAATATACATTTCATTGTGTAATGCCTGGATGTTCTATAGAATGGCTGAAGAGCAACTTCAGTGAAAAGGAAGTTTCCTTCTTGCAGCTGAGCAGTTGGAATTTTTAACAGGGATATAATGGGCTGGGTAACAGCTGCAGTTTTTGGTGTGTGTGTTTGCATCACTGGACAGACCCAGGTCTGCCATTCATTCTTCCAGTATCTTGGTCTGAATGTGACCATACCTTTATGCTACTGGGCCTGACATTTTCAAACTGGCATATGCTAAAAAAGAATAATCTAGCTTAATTTTTAACTTGTCAAAGAAACATTTTTTTTCTTTGTTTTTAATGTCTCATTGGTTCCCATCAAGCTGTTAGAATTAAAAGAGAAGCATGTTTGGGTTGATTATGACCTAAAAGATCATATTTCTAATATGGGCAGCCTGCCCAGTCCTAGAGATGCGGTAGTTTATAATTTAAAAAACAACCAAAATGTCTTTAATTTGCTCTATTACTTAGTAGCCAGTATTCAGTGCAAGTGTGCAGTAAATTCTGTATCTTACCATGTATTAGAAAATTTTCTAGTAGGCAAAACTAGGCTTAAGAATGCATTAGTCAATAATGAACTCAAGTGTAGAGTTAGGTAAGGAAATGTGGACCTTTCTTCTAATACATCTGGTCATGCTTTCTGTAGCAGGTCTTTAACTTCGTTCACGAACTTCTATTGCACTTGCAACCTAACAGCAAGTTCTGATACAATCCTTTCATTTTACCGTAAATCACAAGGAGGGGAAAGTGGCTGGAAAAGTTTTCATGCTGTCTAGTGCTGTGCCCATCCAGACTTTCTCATCCACTTTGAGAACTCTCGGTATTTCTTCTTGGTATTGGAAGACAATATGGATTTTTATTCTTTGCTGTGAATAAGCAGGTTTAATCTCAAACTGGTCTCATTTCATCTATGAAAGATGTGAAATTGTCCTGAGGAGATTTTACAGCTGATGTCGGGAAGAGGGATTTCTACTTGAGCAATGTTGTTTTCCTGGCAGAACCTAAGAGGTGTGAGTGCTTTGGTCAAGCTTGTACATATTATTAGAGAAATAGTGAACTGGAAGCCTAAGATGCATTAGTGTGGTATCTGACCCGAACTTGATCCCTTGAATTTGATCCATGTTTTACTGTTTTGTGCATGCTCTTTCAGTGTCTGCAACTTTTGATATAGCAAATGTAACCTAGTGCATATAAAAAAAGCTGAGCTACAAAGAAAACAACTGTGTTGCTACTGACGTTACATTTTAATTGGACTATTGTATAGCTTAGACAATGGGCCATGAGGGAACAGCCAATTACTTTGTGTATCTGTCTAAAAGCCTTTTCATTATGGAATACTGATTAAGATTATATAGCATCATATTGTTTCATGTTATTGATTTCTACCAACCCCAAGCTGATAGGCTCATTCATTGACAATTACCTTTTTTCCCTGTGTTTCAGAAAATTGACATGAGCAACCTGAGGTGTTAAGTTCAATTTGAACTAGGTATCAGTGTGCCTGTTTAATCGTTAACAATACCCATTAGGCTCCCTGTTTTAATTGTACACAGGCCATAGAGGCATCTCCACATGGAGGCTATGACCCTCTCGGCATAAGGAAAGCGAAGAGAGTCTTTACAGAAATAATAGGGAGTATCTGTCGTAGAACATTTGCCCATCTGTGCTGACAGGAGAAAATCAATATTTCACCTATCACAGATGCTGCAGTAAAGTTTGGGGCCACTGACATGTACCAGCTTACTTGAGTTGTACCTTTAATTTGTTCCATGGTATGTGTCTTGCTGGAGCTGTTGGTTGAAAGAAGCGAAATCTTTGTCTTACGTGTCAGAAACCTAAAGCACCGAACTAATTATTTTAGAAGGAGAAACCTTGTGTATGAAATGTGAAGGTGGCTTTTTTGTTTTGTTAGATGAAGATTTCCATTGTTCAGGACTCCAACTTCCCAAAAATACTTGTTCATGTATCTTACGTAAAGCAGTCAGCCTTTATCAATGGTATGTTAGTTACATCTACCCTTCTAGCAGCTTCTTCTAGCTCTGCTAGCTGCAACTAGCTAGTCCTCCCCTGTGTCCCAATAAACGTGACAACACTGTTCTTTAATTTCAGCTGTCATGGAAGTGGCAGTACAGAGCTGGAGGACATCAGCACGCTGATGGTGCCTCCACCCCGTTTCCTCAAACTTTTGCTTCCTCAAACACAGTGAGCAATTAGGTCCTTTTATATCTTCAGAAGAGATGTTTTGGGATGAAGAAGCAATTGGCACAACAACCTTTTGTGTTTTATCAGGGAACCAAAAATGGAGCTACTTGAGAGCAGCTCTACTGAGCCCAGCTACACTATGTCAGTAGGACTTTATGATAATCAGTGGCATCAAAGGTTTTCTCATTGTGTGTACTCTTTGCTCAGGCAAAGAGCAAAAATTAGCAATACTATGGCCCTTCAATTTTAGTTGGTGTTTCTTGGTCTCGTGCAGTGGCTCAGTGCAATGAAGTTAAGGGTTATACATTTGCAGATCCTCCAAAGAATTGTTATTTTCCACAGTCCCTATCTTCTTGTGCACTTCAGTGCCCCACTGTACTCCACTTGCATGCCCTTGAGAAAAGCATAGTGAATTGCATTTGTCTTGGAAAGCTTTGTCTTCAGGCTCTTTGTCTGATGCTGCTGCTCCCCTCACTGATGCAATCTCTCTGAGAGTAAGCAGGTCCTGCAACTACCCCTTAGAGTGAGGTTGCAGGAAAGTTGTGTGCCAGTATAAAAGAATTCATTTGGAGCATGCAGTGCCACACACCTGCCATTGCTTTGAAACCTCCTGCTTCTTCCTACACACATTCAGAAGGCAAAGAATAACCTATGCTTACTTTTGCAAGGCCAAAGGTCAGGTACTTGATTCCAAGTGTAGAAAGAGATGAAAAAATTCATATTTTTAATTTCAGGGATTTACAAGGAACTTCACTGAAGTTTTTTATAAATGATTAGTTAGGGACAGTTTCCCAGGGCCTACCCTGACCACTGCTGCTGTGTGTTGTTTCTCACAACTCATCTTTCTATCTTCTCATTGCAGTTGTTTCACTGGGTAATCTCAGTGACTCAAAATTAGAAGGCAATCTTAAGAAAGTTTCTCAGGAAGCTCATCTTAATTTAGATTGAAGTAGCCTTCAGTATGTCTCAAGTACTTTTGAAGTAGAGACTATAACCCCTCTTTCCCAAAGGTTATTGATTCATTGATTATTAATTGTATCAATGTTATCCTCAAGAACGTGTGACTAGGACCTAAGGACTCCAACTTTTAGAGCTGTTCTTCTTCATGTTCTTCATACTTTCTTTCAATTTTTTTTTCCTGACGTGGATTATAATGAAAGATCATTATAACTTTACTTTGAAATACTTTCGTTTGCTCCCGCTAAGTATATCACTGTAAATATCTACTGTTTTGTTTTGTTCAGTCAATCTCTCTAAGAACAAAGGAGATTTATAGTTCAATTACAGACACTTCGATCTTTAATGAGTTGTGATAGAGGAGATGGTAGCAGTCTTCAGTGAGCCAGAATTTGTTACCATAGTTTTCCAAAGAAACAGTTACAGCGTTGATTATGCTGATGAGTTTAAATATTCATTTTAGTTTCTCTTCAGGTTAAATAGTCAATCCATTTGAAGTTGACTTCAAAACATCTGCTGACTTGAAAAGCATCAGAGTTTTACCCTCAGTTTTCTCTTTCCAGTCTTACAAAAACATTACTTTCTCTTTAACCATTGCATCAGGCAAAAATGTGTTTTTGAAATAGATTTCTGTACGTGCGTTACATGCATGCAGATAGATACTGGTGTTGAGTTTCCACAGCTTCACTTTCATTTCTTGTCTTGATCTGGTTTAGGATTGAATCTCTTCTGTATTTCATTTCAGGATAATATTAAGGAAGAGATGGTTGGTTTGGGGTTTTGTTTGTTTGGGAGTTTTAGTGTGTGTGTGTTTGTTTTCAGAAGAGAGGATCTGGTTTGACAACCCCCCTTTGCTTTATTTGATTCTACTTTCCTAATGGTTTTGGAAGGGTAAAACCTTAGAATTTTTTTGGTTTGGGTTGAAAGGACCTTAAAAATCATTTAATTCCAAGCCCACAGTTATGGGTAGAGAGACCTCCCATTAGATCAGATTGCTCAAAGCTCCATCCAGCCTGGCCTTAAACACTTCCAGGGGTGGAGCATCCACAACTTCAGCACTGGGCAGGCTATTCTACTGTCTCACCACCCTCACTATATAGAATTTCTTTCCTAATATCTAATCTAAATCTACCCTTTTTCAGTTTGAAACCATTACCCCTTGGCCCATCACTATACTCCCTGATAGAGAGTTCTTCCTCATCTTTCCTGTGGGCCCCCTTCAGGTACTGGAAGGCTGCTATGAGATCTCTGCAGAGCATTCTCTTCTCCAGGCTGAACAACCCTAACTCTCTCAGCCTCTCCCCATAGAGGAGGTACTCCAGCCCCCAATCATCTTTGTGGCTCTCCTCTGTACCTGCTTGAGTAGGTCCGTGTCCTAATCATCACTGTTCTTCCCTTGGAACACTGAGCCATTGACCACAACTCCTTTGCGTGCAACCATCTAGCCAGTTCCTTACCCATTGAGTGGTCATCTGTCAATTCCCCGTCTCTTCAATTTAGAGATAAGGAAGCCATGAAGGACAGTGTCAAGTGCTTTGCACAAGTCTGGTAGGTGACATTAAGTTGCTCTTCCCTTATTCACCACTGCTGTAACCCTGTCATAGAAGGCCACCAAATTTATCAGGCACAATTTGCCCTTAGTGAAGCTATATTGGCTGTCACCTGTCATCTCCTTATTTTCCATGTGTCCTTGCATAGTTTCCAGGAGGATCCACTCTCTAATAATGCAAAGCATAGGGGTGAGGCTGACTGTCCTGTAGTTCCCTGAGTCTTCCTTTTTTTCCCTTTTTAAAAATGGGGAATATGTTTCCCTTTTTCCAGTCAGTGGGAACCTCACCAGATTGCCATGACTTCTCACATATGGTGGGTGGTGGCTTAGCCACTTTATCTGCGAGACCTATGAATGCATCACATGAGGTCCCATGGACTAGTGCACCTTCATGTCCCTTAGATGGTCTTGAACCTGGTCTTCTACAGTGGGTCTTTCTTCATTCTCTCAGTCCCTGCCTCTGCCCTTTGTGACTTGAGCAGTGTGACTGGAGCACTTGAGCACTTGCTGGTGAAGACCGAGAGGAAAAATTCACTGAATACCTCAGCCTTCTCCTTATCCCAGTAGAAAAGGTACAATAAACCTCAAGCTTTTTGAGATTCTTACTGAAAGGATTTGAAGCTTGGTAGGTCTGCTTTTTTTTTTTTTTTTTTTTTTAATCCGTTGACACAGGCTGAATTGGTGTGAAGGCCCAGGCTTCCCACTGCTGAATTTCTCTACAGCATGAAGAATCTCATTATTACAGAGTGCACTTGAAGCTTGAAGTATAGAGAGTATGACGACTACACTGATGGTTAACTTCTGCGCCCGATGAGTCAGTGTCATCAGTGCATTTAATGTCTTGGTTTGTGCCAGCATTCACATTCATGTGCTTGAGTGATGGCACATGATAATGACTCATACTTCATTTACTGCTGTCCTATCACTTTCTGTGGCTTTGTGGACATTTCGTTGAATCTCAAAGAGCAATTACTAGGAAAGAATGAAGTCTCTGTGCATGAACAAGGGTCAGAGAATTTGGAGGGACTCTGAACATTGTTTTGTCAAAGAAAACAGGATGTTTTTCTTTCTTTGGTTTTCCTGGAATACTGTTTTGTGTCATGTCTTCTGCTTTTATAAGAGTAGTTTAAGATCCTGTGTTGCAGGTTTAGCCACAGAAAATCATAAGGTAAGGTGGCTGTGCTCATTTGTCCACTTCTTGGTTGAAAAATAAAGTAGATGTGGTTGCTATAGTTTGAAAATTAAAATAAACACAAGCTGTGATGTTTAAATACGTTGCACCAAAATGGTTCCCTGATTCCATCTATATCAGGAAAATACAGTCTTGTACTAGTAAAGATTTATTGCTTAAATAATGTTATACTAAATTAAATTTAATGAAATTAATGTATGAATTATTTATTATTTAAATTCAGGACTTCTAAAACATATTAGACAAAATACTTCTGTCAGATGTCTGTCGCTTACCATCCTACTTCTTTCTCTTCCCTGTTGTCCTCTCTGGCAGAAACAGTGCAGAAGGATGTGGTTGGTGGCATAACCATGTGAATGTAAATCAGGCAGACCGGTGCCTGTTCTAAAGGTGCTTCTTGTTGCAACATCACGTGGTCTGAAAATCACAAAAAAGTTGACCACCTTGATGTGTTTCTCAAAGGGATGTAAGGTAAGAAGCATCCCATTGAATACAGAAGATTGAAAAAAGGAAGTTTTAGGTCAGATTTGGACCAGGACTGGTCAAACATCTGTGAGAGCCCTGGGATTTTTGTTTTACTCAAGTCAGATGTGCAGTGTTTTGCAAATTCTGTTGCGTGTATGAAAAACTGAAATTGTTTCCCATTTGTGGGACTGAGAACTGTAAACACAATTATCTGTATATGGAAGTAAAAAGACATGTTAAAAAATGTTGAGTCAGTAGCAGATTTTCAAGGAAGCCTAGAGATGTTCATGTTGCCTGCAGGTCTCTTTCTTCCTCCAGTTGAGAAAAAAACCTGAGGCCAAAGCAACTTGGGTCTCATACATGCACTGTAAGGCAGCCTTGCACCTAGTATCAAAATGCTGGCAGAGCGATGGCTGCGGTTCTTCAAAAATAAGGAAGCTGATACAAATACTGGTTCTCAAACAGTTCTTTTCTCTGTAGAGATACTGAAAAGGAAAGCTTGTGAAACAGTACCCTACCACAGCAGCCGAGAATGGTGTTACTTGGATGAAGCTGTATGAGATAGATGGATTTCATTCTGACAGTGAAACTGTTGATATTTGTCAGCTGAAGAGCTGAAGCCTCTGTTGCAGATGTTGTGCCATGTGCTATATACATTTGTAGTATTCCTGGGGGAATGGTGCGTGTTCATCACTGGTTCAAAAATCCCAAATAAGCACATAGTGTGTTATCTGGCCACTCCTGCTCAAGGCAGTTTGCTGTTAGAGGCTGGTGCTTCTAAGATGGTGCAACAATTGAGGTATCAGTAGCTCCCTGACTACTGATAACCTTGGTGGTGACTCCTGCACCTTGTTGCATTTTGGGGGGCAGTGGTTTGAAGTCTGTCCTTTTTAAAGTACAGTCTGGGATCAGAACTTAGTTACAGCCTAACAGGTAAACCTACTAATGGGCATATGCTTACACAAGTCTGGAAGATACATTCGTGGCATTTCTTAAAGACCAAAGAAATAGGTAGCTAAGGGGTAAGCTGGATATGCAGTCTTGAACAAAATCATCATTGAATGCACAAAGATGTATGTGCACATAGAGGATGCATGGCCTGGCTGAATGCACTCACTGAGCAGACCAGCTCCAGTGCAGGTCAGTCCATGCCGGGGGAGGGAATTGCGGCAAAAAGGGCTGGCAAGGGACTCTTTTGGGGCTTTTGGAAGGCGGGTTGCTGGTGCCAGGGGCCGGCAGTTGAGGTGACCCAGGCAGAGCAATAGCACCAGCGGCCACCCTCCCCCCCCCCCCCCCCCCGAACGCCGCCCCGGGGGGTGCGAGCGGCCAGGAGCACGGTGTGTGGCCCGGCAGTTGGCACGAGGGCCGGGCGCTGAGGCTCCGCGGCAGTGACGGCGTTGCAGTGGCCCGTGAGATGCGGGAAGGGCACCGAAATCTCTGTGCAGGGCCCCAGCCCAGGGCAAAGGCACTGCCAGAGCTGGGGGCACTCGCCACGGGACTGAAACTGCTGCTCCTTCCGAGACCCCCAGTGCTGACTGATGGACCCACCCCATACATCCATATAGGTTAGGGGCAGACCTCCTAGAAGGCAGCCCTGAGGAGAAGGATCTTGGAGTCCTGGTAGACAGTGAGTTAACCATGAGCCAGCAATGTGCCCTTGTGGACAAGAAGGCCAATGGCATCCTGGAGTGCATTAAGAAGAGTCTGGCCAGTAGGTCAAGGGAGGTCATCCTTCCCCTCTATTCTTCCCTGGTGAGGCTACATTTGGAATCCTGTGACCAGTTCTGGGCTCCCCACTTCAAGAGAGACAGGGACCTACTGGAGAGAGTCCAACAGAGGGCAACAAAGATGACCGGGGGACTGGAGTGTCTCTCTTACAAGGAAAGATTAAGAGAGCTGGGACTATTTAGTCTGGAGAAGAGAACAGCGAGAGGAGACCTTGCCAGTGTCTGTAAATATCTAAGAGGCGGGTGCAAGGAGGATGGAGCTGAACGCTTCAGTGGTGCCTGGTGACAGGACAAGGGGCAACGGGCACAAGCTGGAACACAGGAAGTTCCTTCTAAATATGAGGAACAACTTCTTTCCTGTGAGGGTGACAAAGCCCTGGAACAGGCCACCAGGGAGGCTGTGGAGTCTCCTCTGGAGATATTCAAAACCTGCCTGGATGGAATCCTGTGTGATGTGCTCCAGGCAAACCTGCTTTGGTGCGGGGGTTGGACGAGATCTCTAGAGGTCCCTTCCAACTCCAATGATTCTGTGATTGTTGCCATTGGAACAAGATAGACTTTTTTTTTCTCTCCAATTTGTTATTTTATCCTTTTAGGCATCAATTTTTCCTTCAATTGATTTAAAAACTTAAAAGCAATTAGAAAGTTTTAATAAAAGGCTGAACATCAGATAAACTTGCTACCTGCTAACAAAATCACCAGAAAACACTTCTTCCTATAGGGAGTTAGAGGGGATGTAAAGAGAGCAGGGTTGGAGCTTCTTCCCTGAATTATCATTATGCTGTCTAATGAAGCAGAAGCTTACACAGCCATGAACTAATTTGTTATGGCTCCTCATGTGGTCTGTAGTCCAGCTGGCGAGAGGTGAAGAGATGACAGTGGTTTGTTAGGAAAGGGAAGGAAGAAGCTTTCTTTAATAACTTATTTGAAATTTTGGATTTTCTAATGCCATCTTTGTTCAAAAGCCATCTGAATTAAATCAGTTGTGTCTGATCTATAAATTGGTAGTGCTTACGTCCTTTTTATTCACTCTTCTTTTGAGCATCACGAGTGCAAAAGAAAAGGTGACTAAATACTGACAAGCGATGCTGTTCACACACTGCAGCAATCTGTTACCAGCTTTAACAGTAGGATGTTGTTTCAAATCTGTTTAAATGAGAAATATGTTTATCAGAAGGGTGTTGAGCTGTTCTTACTTTGTGATTCCTTAATTTTTAATGTGTAATGATTCTGCTGAAAGCACTTCTCTTCCCATTTTTCTTAAGGCACTGCAATGTTCATTAATAAGAACAGCACTGTTGTAAGGTGCAATGGGTTGCTATATTAAATAATATATATTTGAAAACTGCATTTAAAGCGATGCTTAGAAGGTATGTTTCCCATGAGTGAAACACCAGGACTGCTACTTCGTCCTTAATTCACCTTGTGACATTACAGATTGCAAGAAATATAAGAACAGAAACATCTGAAGAAGGTTGTTTTCTGCCTGTGTTTTATATCATATGCAATCTGTTGTTTTTAACACAAGTGGTAGAAAATTTTCTCGTTTTTGGTTGCTGTTGTTTGGGGTTGGTTTGTTTGTTTATTTTTAATTAACAAATCTTAATTTATTTTGCAATGAGAAATCTGATGAAACATGCTTAGAGGAGAATTTCCTTCAGTAGCTCAGAAATCTCTTAAACATTTTTCTAGAAAAACATCAGTAAGGGTTTCGTCTTTGAATCTAACAGGCTGGATGTGGAAGTCAGGTCTTTTAAGGTCTTTACACCAGTTTAATTCACCAGGTATTGAAGTTGCTTGATGGCTCACCATTCTGGTAGGTGAGGTCTGTATCCCTTTAACAAGTGCAGTATTTAGTCTTTTCATGTGTAAAAAGCTATCTTTGTTTTATTGTTTGTCTTACTCTTTCTTTTAGAGTTCCTTCTTAGGGATTATGGAGTCCTTGACTGAGATTTCAGCACCAAAACAAGCATATGTGCTAGCATGAATCACAATTGCTACCAGCTTTGTTTGCAAGTGGTCCCAGAGTGCAGCTCTGTCTCTCACAATCTGGCTTTTCTGGCATGGGGCTCATCTGCTTTCCCTTGATATGGAACAGGGATTTTTTTTCTGAAGCCCTTCATCACTCAACACCTTTCCCTCCCCTGCATGAAGAGTAGTGAAACCAAGAGCACAGAGCCAAAGTCTGTCATTTCTCCTTAGCTTCCCAAGGACTTTTTGGAGGAAATAAATATCCAATCCCTCTGTTGCAGCAAAGGGGATGATACCTACTTGTCACTGCCAACTGTTCTAGCCCTTTTCACTGGCTTTTTTAAAATGCTCTTGGTGCTTAGAAACAGCACTGGAATACTCCCAGCTTTTTGGTTTGGTTTTTTTTTTACATACCTGGAGAGTGGCACAGAGTTCCTCTGGCTGTTTTAGACAAGCAATGCCCTCTTGCTGGAAATAAATACACCGAACATATGTACTTCCATTTTTATTTTGAGCTTGTCAGAATGAGCTTGGACGAACTGGTAGCTGGAGGATATTTAAACATTGGAGCTTTCAACAGCACACACTTGTCAAAAACCATACGACATTTGTATGATTTGAATCTGCTGGTGTTTGTTGCCCCTTGCTTTTGTGTGGGAAAAGATGGTGAAGAACTCTTCTGTTTATCCATGTTTATTAAGTGTGTTGCCTGCTCCAATGACTATCTACTGAAATTCAAGACCAATTATCTGGGTTCTTGATTTTTCCTGTGCAGACTGCTTAACACCCTGCTTGCTGAAATCTACAAAGATCAGTAGAAGGGGAAAAAACAAAGCAGAGACTCCTCGTTAATAAAAGGTCAGAGGTAAATGAAACACTAGCCACAGCAAAGGTAGTGAGTGATGCCTTGGAGCTGAATTCCGTTTCTGTCTGGCAGGTGTTTAATGCTTAGAGTATTATAACCAGTGGTTCAGAAAAACTGTGGAATTTTGGGTCATGACCAAAAAAAAATGCATCCATGTCTCAAATACAAAGACAGTCTTCAAACTACTGAAGCTAAGGACTGAAAAATAGACTCTGAACTGATAATTATAAGAAAAATGAAACTAACTTGTGGGATCTCTTACTGTGGTGGGTATCCCTTCTTGAGTTTTAGGAATTTGGTTGTTCTGAAAGATGGTATTGAGGACAAGCAGGAAAGGAATGTAATTTGTGAATGAATTTCCCCTCTATGGATGACTGCCTTTCTGTTTTATTGGTCCTGGATGAGTGTGCAGACCTTGTACCAGAACACTCTGTATGCACTTTTATCTACGAATACATAGATTAAAAAAATGCACATACAGAGTAGTGGAAATAAATGCTTTGTTAGACTGAAGAAAGACATGATCTCATAATCAAACAAACGATGCTGAATGTACACAAAAATAAAGGGTAATGACTGTTGTGTAGGTAAAAGGAAGTGATCTATTTAATTGCATAAAACTATAATATATAGTTTTTACAAGGGCTTGTAAAAAAGAAAGGAAAACCTTTTCCTTCCCCCACACAACAGCAATCCAGAACAATGATTCTTTGTATGATGAACTCTGTGAATGTTGATGCCAGCTTCTGAAAGTGAATCCACATGGTTCCAGGTTGGTAGATATTGCCCTTCCTTGTATTGTTGGCTAAATGAAATTTCCTCCTTCAGAGCCTGTTTAATACCCCCTCCAATCACTCCACATAACAAGAAGATTCATCTCACAATGTCTGTTTGGTGTTAGTGTGCCTTTGTGATTTCAGAATAGTGAAACAATATGCTATTGCAGCAGGTCAAATGTTGCTAGACCCTTCGTATGTACCTTGGGCATGTGAGAAGGCACCTCTTCTTTGTCTTAGATGTGCTAGAGGATAACTGAGGCAGGGAATGTTGTAAAGGTGTTCTTCTGGAGGATCCTCTTGAGTTATTCCATTTAGTGTGTATGGAGTACAGTTTAAATATATAACTTTGATTTTCTCCCTTCCCTTCAGCCTTACCAGTGTGGCTTATAGAACAACTCCCTTTAAAATCTAAATAGGCAGCTGTTAAACTGCCTATTTTAAGCAATGCTCTTAAACCTTAAGTAATGGTTAGGATGTGATGCATTTAGGAACAGCGGCTGAAGATGTTACCAGCTACAGCCATGTGTTTTGCTGTGACTGTTCCTATTGTAGATAATAGTGGGAAGTGCATCCGTTGTTTAGCTCCTTTAGACCAGTCCACTGTCTTAAATTGCTGAAAGAGGTGGGTTTGAGCTGGACTGTGAATTAAGGTGCGGGTACACACTCACTGTCTTGGCTCTGTAATGGAGGTTGTGACCTCTGAAAGTGGTAACATTCCCACACGTATTTTCCTGGAGATTTTTTTTTTTTTTTGAAGGTACAGCATTGCTTTCTTAAGTCACCTCATTTGTAGTGTGGCTTTGGGTCATAGAATGCAAGGGTTAGTTTTAGTGGCCAAAAGACAGGAGGATGTTGGCACTTCAATATGTTCTCAAATTAATGCTCTCAAAGATGCATAGCTAAAGGAATGTGGTGTATCAAAATATTGCTTTTTCCTTCACTGTTTTGTTAACACATTTGAAACCTAGATGGAAACCTGCTTCCAGATGATGTTCTTTCTTTAGCATTAAGGCTTCTATTTACATGTATAAGCAAGCTCATTGACTGCTTGGCACCAGTAAGATGACACACGTGTATGTGTATAGGTTGTTCTGAAAACCCATAGAATCATAGAATGGTTTGGGTTGGAAGGAGGAACCTTAAAAGATCATCTACTCACAACCCCTCTGCTATGGTCCAGGGACACCTCCTGCTGGACCAAGATGCTCAAAGCCCCATCCAGCCTGGCCTTCGGGAAGGGGACATCCACAGCTTCTCTAGGCAACCTGTTCCAGTGTGTCACTGGTGTCATAGTGAAGAATTTCTTCCTTATATCTAATCTAAATCTACCGACTTTCAGTTCGAAGCCATTTTCACTTGTCCTGTTGCTACAAGCCCCTGTAAAAAGTCCTTCCTCAGATTTCTTGTAGGTCCCCTTGAGGTACTGGAAGGCTGCTATGAGCTCTTCCCAGAGCCTCCTCTTCAAACTCAACTCTCTCAGCCTCTCCTCACACGGGAGGTGCTCCAGCCGCCTAATCATCTTCATGGCCCTTCTCTGTACCCAGCTGAGTAGGTCCATGTCCTTCTTATGTTGGGTGCCCCAGAGCTGAATGTATTACTCAAGGTAATGAGTAATATGAGACCTCCCTCGACCTGCTGGTCATGCTTCTTTTGATGGAGCCCAAGATACAATTGGCTTGCTGGGCTGCAAGCACACGCTGTAAGCTCATGTCCAGCTTTTCACACACCATTATCCCCAAGCCCTTCTTAGCAGGGCTGCTCTCTATCCACTCACTGCCCAGCCTGAGTTTGTGCTTGTGATTGCCCCGATCCATGTGGTTCACATGGTTCATCTCCTCTCATGAGGTTCATCTCTCAAGCCTATCAAGGCCCCTCTGGATGGCATCCTTTCCCTCCAGTGTATCAACTGCACCTCACAGCTTGGTGTCATTGGCAAACTTGCTGAGGGTGCACTCAGTGCCACTGTCAATGTCACTGACAAAGATGTTAAACAGCACTGGTCCCAGTACTGACCCCCGTGGTATGCCCCTGATTACTGTTCTCCACTTGGACATTGAGCTGACCGCAACTCTTTGAGTATGACCATCCAGCCAATTCCTTGTCCACTGAGTGGTCCATCCATCAACTCCATGTCTCTCCAATTTAGAGACAAGGATATCAGGTGGGACAGTGTCAAGTGCTTTGTGCAAGTCCAGAATGTTCATCTTTGTGGTCCTCAAAGCTTTATAGTGTAGTAGTGGAGCTGTAAGATAGTTACGTACATACGTTAGTTGGTGTCATTTGTCTCCCTCCTCCTCTGTAAGGTTTCTTTCTTGAAAGCAAAAGCTAACAAACTTATTGCTTATAAATTGTATTTATTTATATAAATCATATAGTCTTATTGACTTCAGTACTATTTGTAGCTTGTCCTCAGCCGGCTGTCACAGTAGGTCTCTGCTGCACTGACAGCTGTACGAACTTTTTAACTTCAAATAACACGAACATAAATACGTCCTGCCAACCCTGCATTTTAAACCAACCAGTGCAAATAAAGAGACAGATGTCATAAAGCAACGTGAGAGCTCCGATGCTCTCATCTTCCACTTTTCTTCCTAATGTCTGCCACTTGGCAGTTTCTGCAATGCTAAGTTTTTCCTAAGTTGAATCTAACACCCTAAGACTTTGTTATATTGTATTTCGTTTGACTTTATATAGGCTGCAGTCGTGCTTCTTTTCACTGTACTCTATAGCTTTTCCTCAGGAGCCTATGGATAATGAAATCTTGCCCCACTGTGAGAGCAGGGGCTTTGACTGGTTTTCTGCATTATGAGGCAGCCAAGCTGAAATCTTTCCTCTGATAATAAGTGTTTTATCCTAGCTCATGCTGATTCAGCAGTGCTGCCCGCTTTGTGGGATGACTTTCTAATCTTTGTATTTCTCTATTCTCAATACCCAGCCCCCCCCCCCCCCCCCCCCAATACTGAGAAATTCTGAGTCGGAACAGCATTCTTCTTCATAATTCTTGGTTACATTTAGTGCTGATGAGATAGGTACCCTGGAGCTCTACCTTGCACAAAGGCAGACCATGCTGTACTGTATGCTGTGCTCAGTGAACTCAGCTTCTAGATGGAAAGCCTCCAAAGGGCTAGCAGCTTTTGCTGTTGCATTCACCACAGCAAGAAGTATGAATATGTTTTGGTCTTCGTTTCAGGGACTGTTGGTGATGCTAGTGCACCTGTGAGTGCCTGCAGGATACACCATTTCTTGGCGTTCAACAACCGTGGTCTCTCTCCTCTAGTCTGTGTTGCTAGATACCATCGGCAGCACATAATTTTACAAAGTTACCTATTTTGTTTTCATTATTGAGACAGTATCAGAACTTTATCATTCTAATGGTGAAGACTTGGGGACTTCCTCAAATTCTTTCTATATAGAAGCAGTATGTCTTGTGGTGTTAAGCCATTTGCTTGTAGGCAGCTATACAGCTGTGAGTGGAGAATTCAGGAGTAGTGTTACTTTTCTACTTCTTTTACTCTTGTCTCTGGAGAAGCATACTATTGACCACACAATAAGTAAACATATGTAAGAAAACTAGAACATGTTCTTGTAGCACAGTTACAATAATTAAGACTGGTATAGTTTAAACGTGATCTCAAAGTAATGTGTAAAGTAGGATACTTAATATGAGAACAACTGCAAATAATGTTGGGAGAGGGAAAGTTTGATCAGTAATGGAGGCTGCTTGTACTCTTCTTCATTTGGTCACATTCTGGGAGAATACCAGTGCAGGAAGGCAGGGGCTGTAGCCCGTGTTGGGAGGAGGGAATTCTCTCTGTTTCCCCTTCAGTAATTTTCCTCTTCTCCACAGATTTAGATCTGTCTGGGAACCCGAAACTTTCTTTGAGGGACTATACTGTAGTCTGGAAGCTTCAGTACAAAGCAGTGGTGGGAACCTTTACCCCCTCCTCTTATCTTCTTAAGGCAGGGAGATCATTGCATTGGTGTGATTGTCCCACGTTTTCAGTATCAACAGACACTGACACTTCCCCTTCCCTTGCCCCTTCTGCAACCCAACCACCAAAAGAAACCCCAACAAACAAGCACACAGCCCAAAACTTCTAAAGTAACTGCTTTGATTTGACACACTTGGTGAGGAAGAACTCGGCACCGGCAAGCACCAGAGCAGACAGGCTGCACAGGGGCCAAGGTGCAGGTCCAGCAGACTGCAAAGAAGCACAGAAGAGATGAACATTGAGAGAGTGGACTGTTATTGATTCTTAATGTTTTGAATATTGCTAGGTTGTGTGTACATTTAGAGTAGCAGTAGGAATGGTGACTATCTGTGGTCAAAAATAAAGTTAAAATGGTGCAACTCCAGTCTTGCAGGGTGTGAAATCTTGGCCCTAGTACGAGATGTGCTGCATGGTGGGAATTTACTGTATGCCTTCCAGACAAACCTTCTCAACTTCTGAATCTTAAAATGTCCAGAGAGTCTTCAATAAAGACTGGTTGGACTAGTTCTCAGACTGGTGTGTTTCCCATATTGCTTTGTTAGAAATTCTTTTATCGGGGGGGGGGGGGGGGAGGTGGACATGACACTTCAGGAATTTTAGGATGGGGTCAGATTTTACTTAAAATTGCACCAGGGATGCAATGGAATGATTCACATGAGTTCTGCTCACTGGATTTTAATTTTGCAAAAGGAATTCTTAAACCTGATTATATACTAATGAAGCATAACCAGCATATTTTCCTTGCCACCTTGCCTGTTTCTTTCTGTGGCTGTTGCTTCTGTTACTGAGTCTATGCTTTGTAAGGCAAACTGTCCCCATGGTAGGGGAATACCTTTCTCAGACAAGTTTAATGCAACCATTAACCTCAGAGAGTTAGTTTGCAAGTCTAAGGGCGCTGTTTGATTCTGTAACATTAATAAAAGAGGGTTAAAGGTGGAAAAGACCTGGAAATCATACTGTCCATCCCTCAGTTGATGCTTGGGTCATGAAGCATTAGACCCTAGTGGCATCTGTAATGCTGCAGCATGAGATTGTCCAGACTGATTTGTTCATCCACCTATCATCATCTTGGCTTGCAAAATGGTATCGGATATGATTGTCATGCTTGTGCTTTGTGCTGGCAGATTATTGTTGCTGGTTTCAGCTACCATTGCATCAGGCAAAGAAAATAGACCTCTTCCTCCCTCCTCAAATTCAATTACAGCTTTGGTTGTGGATATCAAATGCATTCATGATACTTCATAGCATCAAAGAACAAAAATAGTCCAAAGATGTTTGTCATAGCCATGGGCTGCAATATTATACTGACTCATTTCTGTGCGTAGTAAAGTATTAGGGATGGAGAAAAAAGGAGGAGATGAAGCAGTGTGTAGATGCACAAGGATGTCTAATGTGTAGAAATAGAGGAGTAGTTTCTGTGGGGCCAGGTCTTTTCTCATCAGAAACCTCAAATGTATAGATTTGCTCACGGTGATTTGATCTGTACCATTTCCTGTCACACAGTGTGCTGTGTTCAGATATTGCAATGCATCTGTTTTGGCAGATACGGTAGATTTGGGGAGTCATACGAATAGAGAAGTGGGGAAGCTGAGCTATTCATAATTCTCTTTCAGAATGGCTACTAGAAAACAACCACTTAATTTTGGGGTTGGTGTTTATTCACTCAGTTTATCTCTTAAGGAGAAAAAGAAAAGTACTCTGGGACTCTGTATTTTAACCTTTCCTGAACATTTGCCTAGGATTGTTGCTGCTGCTCTTGGTCGTCTTTCTGTCTGGGTCTTTATTGCTTTTTTTGTTGTATCATATCTGTAAATGTTTTCTGTGTTCATTGAGATAGGAAGCACAGCTGTCTACTTTGGTTGACTTTTAGAGGCTTTTTGAGTGCTGCTTCGGGAAGAAAAGGTGAAATAAATATGTGACTGCCAACTAGCAGAGAGGTTGCTTTCTCCCTGTTGAGAGCTTCCCTGTTTGTTGATACCCTGTGCAAACAGGAAGGCATCCTGGGAGAAATCTGTGCAAAATTCCTCCTTTGCCACACCTCCTTTGTTTTGTGTTGCTGCTATATAGACCCTGTTAAAATAAGCCATGACTGAATTAGCATTTCAGAGCTGGTGCAGTGTCTCAGATGTTTTTGGTTTTGTATTTTGTGTGCAGGTTTTCTTTTCTTCCTACCTTTCTCCTATTAATTAGTTAGTGCTGTGTGGAAAATCTGATCTGCTTGCTGATTGTTGTCTTTGTTATTGAGTTGCAGCACTAAAGTAGTGTCATTAGACTATGAACTTTTATGTCTTTAATAAATTCACTCTTACTACTTTATACAGGGTGTTTGATGGAAAAAGCTCAAGATGAGAGAGCAGGTTTCTTTGCTGTGTTGTGCTAATGTTCTGTCTCCTTTGAGCTGCTGGTCGTTGAGCCATAGGCGTAAGGAGCACAGTAATTTAAATCATGGTTTTTCAGTCAAAAAATGTGAGTGTTACAGTGGGTACCCCAGCATTGCATACTGGAATGAATGTGTTCATTTGAATCATAAAGCTTGATGAATACACTGAAGGATTTTTTTATTTTTCTGTTTTTTCTCCTTGAAATGAATGTGTGTTTATGGTCATGTTGTTATGTGTTCCCAATATCAGAAATAAAATGGGAGAGTTCCTTTCACAAAGACAGGCTGGCTTTTCTCTTCTGCTTTAGTTTCCAGTTGTCATACAGTCTGATTAAGCATTTGTGCATTGAATGATTTCTACCACTGGGAGAAAATAAATAAAAGCCTTCGAAGGCTTTCTTAAAATAGTCTAGAGAAAGTAGAAGCTGAAGTTGAAAGAAGTCTTGTGTATTAATTGTCTCTCTTTTTTTTTTTCCTTCCGCTTAACTTTACATCTCAATCTTAGCTCAATTTTACACTGAATCACAGCTTGTCCAATACAACAAGTTTAGCGAGTGAGTTGATGCTTGTTTCCAGTTCTTCAGACTCCATATGATAGAAATTAATTTCCTGAATAGTGGGGCTTTAGGGCAAATCTTACATGCACGTTCACAGTAGGAATGACCACTCAATCCCGAATGACCGAACAGCAAAACTAGTGGGGAGTGTGTAAGTTTGTGCCATCAGGGTAAAGAGCTGTGTGCCTGTTCTGACACAACAGGGATATGGAGAATGTATTAATTTTACCCTTTTGCTGGGCATCAAATCCCCACTGATACTGTATGATAGAGTTTGGATCCCCATCTTCATGTTTATTTTGTGTTTCAGCATGGGCACAGGAAGAGCTCTGACGGCCAATCTGGCATGATTGTGTTGACTTCTCTTAAAGCATTGGCTAGTTTATCAGGGTTGGAGACCCATATTCTTTTGTAGCAATACTGTCGTCTTACCTCTTTCCTTCATGATACCCTTTCCTTCTCAGTGAAAGATGCTTATATTTTTCCCCTACAAGACTGATAACTTGCCATTACTCACATGGAGGCTGAACTTCTCTAAGTGAGAGAAACTGGTAAAATCTTTTCCTCGGATAAAATTATTGTGATTCTTCCTTGTGTCAAATAACTTCAGCTCTTCAAGTACACACTACCTAAGTAAGGGCATGCCCTTCAAAGCCCATCTTTCATCTCCTTTTCGAACCAGAATTAATTTCTGGCATGTCAGTCACCTCTGTGGATTGTGTCATTGTCACTACAGGATTATATTGGATTATTCAGTTATTAATCTTTCTAATGTAACATTTGGACATATATCCAGAATTAATATAGCTATAGAAATCTGTAGTAGATACTGAGTTGCACATAGGAGGAGAAGCTGCCTTATTTTGACTAAAGCTGTTTACAACAGCAAGGTCTCAGATGACATAAGCAGAGTGGAGACAGGAACAAGTCGGTTGACCGTTTCTTATGTAATTGTCTAATTTTCCTTCCTTTCATATCCTCTCTGAACTTACCAGACTGTGTGGAGATCTTAAGACTGATACAAAGGAAGTGTTCATGGTATAAAGACAGACCTGTGTTAGTGATAATGTACCCTGTCGATTGTCTTATCAGCCACAGCAGATTGGGAAGGAAGTTGCCTTGGCATTTGCATATTAATTGTTTGGTTTTAATAAACTCCCAATTTATGAGCTCTTAAGGATAGAGTTAAATTCATTCTCTTTCCTAGTAATAAACTTCCTAGGGAGAATTCTGGAAGTGCTGTGTTGGTACTATGTACTATGGCACCTCATACGGAAAGAAGCTGAGGTGTTGACTACTTCTTCCTCCTCCTATGTGGGCTATGCTGGGTATGGCTGTCACAGCCCTTATGTCCCCCCACCCCCTTTCCTCCTTAGTCTAAAGCACATGAAGTGAAGGAGGAAGAGTTGTTAGAAGGAGAAAATTATGGCCATTTCTGCATCTGCTTTGTTAAAAGCATTGTTGCAAGTCTTCACTGAGCATTGATTCCCATGACATTAGAGAAAGAAAATGCAAGTAATCCTACTTCATGGGTGAGGAGACTGTATAAAAATGCAGCTTAATGAGTTGCACAAAACTATACAGTAAGAGAGTGATGGAGGTAGGGAATCCCTAATACTCTACCCCCCTACTCTGACAATTTCCTCTCGCTTGCCACAGCAGCATTTACAGCCTTAACATTATGGTGCAGTCTGATGCGTTCCAGAAGCACACATTCAATTCTTGCATGAAGCAGCAAGCCCCCTACATTAGACCAAGTAAGGATTGTATTGCCTTTTTGGTAATGGCCTCGGGTATTTCCTAGTGTGCTGTCACATCAGTTGTACAGTGCTCGAGCTCAGCGGCACCACTCTGCCTTCTGCTGCTGAGAGTACCTTTTATACTGGAGTGAAGGTTTGAAGCAGAAGGCTTGGGATGGTGGAGTAAATCAGCATTTTGAAAGAGCACAGTGCAGTCATGGTGGGATTTCTATTCTCAGGTTTATTGTGCCTATTCTTAACTGCACTTCTTTTCCCACTGTCATTCAGAACAAACAGGAGCTCTGATTTACTGTTGAAAATAGGTTTTGTTTTGGAGATTGTTCTCATGGAATGGGCTCTTGAACGTTTTTTCTGTTCCTGCAAGAACAGAGGAGTAGTTCTTCTGTCGCATGAAAGAGAACTCTTTATTAAGTGGCAAATTAATGCAAGGTTTTTAAAGCTCTCAAGTGACTTTATGGCTGTGGTGAAAGTTTGTTTTTTCTCTTAGAACTTTACTGTGGATGTTTTATTTTTTTTCTCTCAAAACTTTAGTAATGATCCTTGCAGGCTAAGCTGTTCTTCCAATGTGTTGTTTTTGTGAGAAAGCTGAGCCTTGTATAGTTACAGGTGCATCTTGAATGTAACTTACTGTGTCTTCACAGTCTTCATAGCAGACTTTGTCTGAAGACGGTAGTATCAACCAGCAGGACTGCTATATAGTACTTTCAGCTCAGCCTTTCCATTACAGATCTCCCCCGTGAGTGGCTTATCCTCTAGCTCAGATGTTTGAAGTGCTTTCAGGCTGAAACTAAATGTATGAGTTCTCTGCCTAGAAGCAATCCCCACCCTAATATTCCCTTAAAAGCAGGTTAGCTGCAGAGAGTGTAATGTAATCCCCTGTCTGCCCTCAGCACTTTCCAGCTGGAAGTGTTTAAACACTTTCCAAACTTTAAATTAATACTTACAGCACTTCTGTCAAATCAGTGGCTTGATGCTAAGGATAAGTAGATCAATTTTATATATATATGAAAGCACAAGCAAAGAGCAGAGTGGTGTTCAGAAGGTCATGATTGCAGAGCTAGGAATAGAAGAGTCTAGTGTCACAGATTCCAGCCTGTTTAAAGAATGAGAGTCCTTAAAACAGCTGATGAGCTGTTGCTTAGTTTTTGTATTTCTTCCGAGATCATCTTATTGCTGCCTGAGATCTGTGTGGTGGTGGTAAGTCTGGTTTGTTTTTTTTTTTAACATACTTGTATGGCTTTTGACTAACTGAGCCAACCTCTTGATTGGGAATTCTAAAAGTAGCCTTAATACAATGATAAATCATGTTAAGATTCTGTAGCAAGTGACCTAATTATGTGTCACTGTAAGCAGGAAATACAGTGCCTTAGAGTTTCCCAGCATCTGCTTTTGAAAACGTGTTTAAATGGGTTACATACATGGGTGTATACTTAAGACACCAAAATAAACATTACCTTGTAGTTACGCTGAGAAACACATCACATTGAGGATGGACTCTTTTTTAAAGTTGACATAACTATGCCAGTTTCTCTCAGGGAAACAAAAGCCTTTTCTGTAAATGCTCTTGTACACGGAGGGTGCAGCAAGATTGTTGGAATATGTTTAGTAATAGTTTCACTCAAGAACGAAACTTACACTCTGCATAAACTGGAAAGGTAAGTTTTTTACTTTAGTTTCTGCCTTCCCCCCCCTTCTCAGTATTCTTCCGGCTTAGTTCTGGCAGATAAAAAAATGATTTTGATTTGATCTTTGTATGCCGTGCGACTTGTCTTTATCTCTTCAGTGCGTATGCCCTCATGACGTGTCTCAGCCTCAGTGATTTCTCCAGGCTGTTGTTACTCACTTGCTTCTGGACAATAGTTGTCTTCTTCCTCATTTGAATGCTGTTCCAAAAATATCTTCCTGTAAGCATCTGGTCACTGTATGCCTGTCTAGCTATTTTCTAGTCTAGCAACCTGGTAAAAAACTAGCAACTGAGAAGCCAGCTGTTTGGCATGAGTATTTGGAGAACTGTGGCAGATTTGGGTGTACGGAAGCCTTGGCAAATGCTTGAGGTAATCACCTTGCTTGTCTAACCTGAAATCTCTTATCTGGGAGAAGGAGGTATGTTACAGAATGAAACAAACCCATTTCCCAAAGTGTTTAAATGGATAAAAGAAGGAAATGAGGAAATGGTGAATTTAGACTTCTGTTAAACAACTCTTTTCTATGCAGCCACACAAATAACTGAGTTTCTGTGCTATCATCGCTTTAAGACAAAATGGCAGCATTTATATATTTGTGTTTAATAATACAGAATTGAGTGCAGGTCTTTAGTTCCCTGCAGAGACAGCAGCTGAAACCTGTGAAGTCTACACAAATGAATCAAGAATTTGAAGATTGACTTCCTTTATGAATTCCAATAGGTCTCTGTTTGCTATTGCATGCTAATAGGAAGATGAAGGAGGAAAGCTATAAAGACACAGCGTGTGCAAAAATAGAGATTCCATTAACCTGAGATCCTGTGGCTTCTGATGCTTGCGCATCACTTATCAAGATGCATCTGCTCTCACGACCTGGTTACTTCAGGGCACAAGTTTATGTATATTGGCTAAGGGATCCAAGGGTGATTTTCTAGGTCTCTGTAGGGCTAGATGGTTGCAGTCACTCAAGCAATTGTATAACAGACTCCTATGTTTTATGCTTGTTGCTCTGACTTCATTTGGGAGATTACAAAAAGCTGAAGGAGATCTGAAGAAATCAAAGGAGACAGTATAATCAGATATGGTACCGTTGGAGATGGGGGAGAGTGCAGAGAGAGAGAGAGAAAGGAAACAACCTGTCCAGCAGCAACCGTTTCAAGTTCAAAATAAACTGGGAAAAGTAACCTGTAGGATTTTTGGCTTCATGTGCTGCATTTTAGTTTTTCTTCCTCCATGAACAAGCAAATTAGGGAGAGCTTTCAAAGGAAAGTTTACAATCTTTTCTTCTCTAATCTGCAGCTCTGTTTCTCTTGTAGAAATACCTGCATTCGTGTGGCAAACAGTTCATTGTTTCTGTTAGCTGTAGAAGTGCATGTTAAAAAAAAAATCTGTATACTGGATGGGGCATTCTTCTTCAGGCCAGTTTGCTGAAGTGCTTTCAGATGACACTATTTCAGTGCTCTGGCTTGCCCATGAGGTACTGGGGAGCTTCAGGTGATAATTAGGTCCTGCAGAACACACACTGCAACCAAACCTACTGTATTTGTTGCATTGCAGTTTTGTAGTGAGCAGACTGAACACAAATGAATTGGCTTTGTTTGTGTTTTTTTCCCATTTACTTCTGTAAAGATAAGTGCTATTCCTCAAGGTCAAGAATATGTGGTTTTGATGCTTTTGATGAACAGCCTTGTTGGGTCCTTCGCAGTCTCTGGCAGGCACTGGGGGGTCTCAGAGACTGGCTCATATTGAAGGAGATATATGATTCAATGATGTGCACACACAAAGTTTCATTTACATCCCTTAAAAAAATTCCCTTGATGTAGAACCTCCTGTGAGCTGAACTAGAGCTGATTACTTCCTGTGCTTCAGCTCTCTGCAGGGGCAAGGCTGCAGCCACCTGACAGGGATCTATTGAAAACTTGATTATTGTTCTGGTTTATGATATCATGTGCATGTGAATACCTATAGCAACACTTCCTGCAGTTGTCTTGAAGCATAGATGGTTGTAGCAATATCTAACACAATAGGTGGCACTGGCTTTTCTACTGAATATAGGCTTACAGATCTGCTTTACTGCATTGTTAGAAATCAACAATAGGAGTTCATTGCCATATTTATTTTTTTTACCCTTTTGTTCCTTGCTTACATATTATTCTTGTTTCCCTTACTAATACTGATGATAAGAGCTTTAGCAGACATTCATGATTCTGCTTCTGTCTTTGCATCCTACTGTGAAGTGCATCCTCCTTTGCTTATCCACAGTCTGCTCATATGAAGATCGGAATGATTGGAAATTTTTTTTCCCTTTTTTTTTTCCTTTTTCTTTTTTTTTCTTTGAGTAACTGGACTGAAAGGCATCTTGCTACCATTTTAAAGAGACAGTGTACTGTTGGGAAAGCTGTGAGTAGGGAGAAGGAAAACGCATTATAATCAGCCAGTTGATGATATTCATTCTGACTTTTATGCAGAGAATTGCTCATTAATTTTTAAATTGGTCCTGAAAATAGGTAGCCATCCATTGCAATACTGAGCGTTGGTTCACCAGTCAGACTCAAGTTACTGCTCTGGCAGCCAAACCACAAAAAGGGATAGTATCTTCAGTCAGCTACGAAGGACCTTTCACCGAAGAGGGTTCTCTAAGCTCTTCCCATAGGAGAAACATGCGATGCAATGATAAACTTTAATTCTGAAAGTCACAGCTTGTCTGTAACTAGCAAATCGCTGAAACCTGAGAAGACAGCCAGGTACAGACTGACTTTCTGCAGCTGCCAGATGCTCCCATGGACCATGTTGTTGTCATGACTTGTCATGACAGCAATGTCTCTGGCTGCCAAAATGCAAGGTTATCATCCCTGCCAAGGAAAGTCCATGTGTTCTGAGCACCTGTGATGCAGGTAAAAACTAACAAATTAATCTAAGATGGGAAAATAAAGATTTCTTTTGTTTTAATTTTTCCTAACTCCTCAAACTGTGGCCATCTCTAGTTTATGTGTGTTGCTGCATGGGTGCATGTCTCTCCTAAATGCTACCAGTGTATGCCTATGCTGATGTTTTGGTATTTGGCAAGGCAGAGATTTTTAAGATACGACTTTATCTTCTTAAGTAACAAATTAGTTTTCTTGTCTTTGTGCTGCCATATTTCCCTTGACTCCACAATCAGTGGAAGGAAAGAGGAAGGTTTTCCCAAGGGAGACAATAAAGCATGATCCTGATGTAACTGTTCTGGACTGTCTCCTACAAGACTCTTCATCTTCTTGTTTTGACTACATAGAGATGTTGTACAGCTGCAGATCCATGACCTACGGTTGTATATATATAAACAGTTACATATGAACACATTGTATATATAATACAGTTATATATATAAAAACAGTCAGAAACAGTCACCAGTATTTTTAACCAGTGTTCACAGAAGTGGTTTAATTTAGTAACCTCACAGAATGTTGGTTTCATAATGATACCACTTTTAAACTAAATAGTCTCACTAAGGGTTACCTTGTGATGATCTTGATAACAAGAGAAGTAGATTTGATGTTATCTTCCTTTGCTCAAAGGCCACAGTCTACATTTGTGAGGGTTCAGTCTTTTAGTATACACTGAAGTTCCTGAGAGCTTTTTGGCCATTTTTCTAGGGTGTATCTTTTCCCTGTTCTGCAAGTCTCCACTGCATAGGTTCCCTTGATGTCCAGTTATATGTATACTCAGATTCTAAACTCCTTCAAGTTGTGTCTTATCTGAAAATCCACCTTACCAACAGAGGTAGTACATTTCTATGAAAATTAAGTCTTATCTGGCCTCTTGCAGAAGCAGTGATTAAATAACCCAATTTAAAAGAAAAGCAGTGGTTTTGAGGGGAACAAATCTTTTTTACCTTTTCTTTCCAACTGCATGGAAGCATCCAGCGACAACCTGATCTTTGGTCACGTAATGCTGTCTCTGTAATGAGCATCAATACAAAGCAAGAATGTGATTATATTGTCACTCTACAGGTAGAATATAAATAGAGTTCTAACTTATTCCGTATCACTTCCGAGGCTCCTGCTGCTCACTGGTGGTGCTGATGCCTTGAAATGTTCATTAAAATGACTTGAAGTGTTGTTTAAGCAGAGTGTCTCGCACAGTCAGCTAAGTTGGCTGCTGTTTTCAATTCACTTTATCAGTCAGGATGTTAGGTCTGTACATTTTAATTTCTTTTGCGTCAGAATCAACTTTGTCGGCTTGTTGCTGCACCTCCATTGCGTAAATTGCCTCCTCCATAACGAGAAGTAGGTTATGGGCTGCTTTGTAAAAAGCCCATGTCCTGAGTACTCTGGAAAGCTTTTTCAGAGTCCAAACTTACAGAAAACAGTTTTAGTTTTTTTCTTCTGAAGCTTAAGTATTACAGCTTAGGCAGTGCCTAGTATAAGAGCCGATGGTAAAGGTTGAGCCACGGAACCCCCTAGCTGCTAAATGCTGACAAGCACTGTCAAACACTGTATTGATGAGTTTGGCAGCATTTCAAGATTCTGACCAAGCACGCAGAAGTAAGACTACCAATGAGTATCCAGAGCTTAAGTGATTTTATTTATTTAGTTATTTAACTTCAAGAGGTGAAAATCTAGGCTTTCACCTTCCAGATTAATTCTCTCTCTGCTTTAGGGAAGCAACAGGAAAGGGAATGTTGAAAGCAATGATGCTGGCCTTCTGTAACTATGAACTTTCATTGCGGTAGTTCCAGTGTTTGATGCAGACACTTTGTTTTTAACTCATCTGTAATATTCCCATTGTAAAAATCATAAAATCGATCAATAACTTACTATTTTTACAATTTGAAACCTGTGAACAGCCTTCAGAAGAAACCTGTCTGCTTTTAGCCCTTCCTAAAAATGCATACGGATGAGTTTTCTTCCTCTATCTTCATCCTGCATCATAATCACAGAATCACAGCATTGCTCAAGTTGGAAAAGACCTTCAAGATCATCGAGTCCAACCTCAACCTAACCCTACTATCCTGACTCTAACAACCCACTGCTAAACCATGTCCCTGAATACCACATCCAACTGATTTTTAAACACATTCAGGGATGGTGATTCAACCAGTTCCCTGGGGAGCCTGTTCCAGTGCTTAACAACCCTTTCTGTACAGAAGTTTTTCCTGATATCCAACCTAAACTTGCCCTGGTGCAACTTGGGGCCATTTTCCCTTGTCCTGTCACCAGTGAGAAGAGACCAGCGTGCAAGTCCAGTACCTTGTTTGTATCAGGCAGACCATATAACCTTACATATAAAATGATGACAGAGTCTCTTGAGGCTAGTTAAATTGTTGGTCTTTGGAGTAAGTATCTCCTCTTGCATTTAGAAATCTCATAACTCCCTGTCTAAGAGGGCAGTAGAGCATGTCAGCAGTCTGGATCCTTGAGACTGTAAAGAGATTAGTCACAACTTTATTCTCAAGCTTCAGGACTGGCCCTTTTTGACAGTTGCAATCCCAGGTTTAGGTGCTAAAAATTAAAATGTTTCATACTTTGTTTTCATACAGTCCCTCTCTTTTTATTGTGTGACTAGCGGATTTATACAGTGATCAAAATCCTATTGTTTTCCTCTTCCTCAGTAATGGTTGCACCAAACACTTGAGTATATTTTGTGATTTCAAGCTTCTGTTTTCCTATTAGAAAGTATCCTGGCTCTGTCACTTTAAGAGTCACAACCTTGTAGAGGTGAGCTGTCTGGATAACTCTTTGGGGACAATCAGTTCTATCTCTGCTTTCCCTTAAGATGAGACTGCAGTGAGCTTGGCAGTTATTGGAGTTTGAATTTCTAATAACTGTCAGAAGAAAAGGGTCTCTGCATTAATGAATGTTCATGATATTTTTAAAATACCCATAAACTTTCCAGTTTATATCCAAGCTTAAAGGGTAACAGTTGTGGATAGTGACGCAGTGATAGTAGATGGTAATTAGAGATTTGTTTGTGGAAATAACTCCCGTGGCTCAGTATTTAAAAAAATAAAATTAAAAAGAAAATCTTTAAATAGTTGAAATACATGCTAGCCTGAGACCAGGTAGATCAATGTTCTGTGCAAGCCAGTAGTGATACAGTCTTGATTGTTTGACACTTGATCCTGAAGAAGAGCTGCTGGAATACCTCATTGTATTTAACTTATTTGGGGCAGAACATGGTCTAGTGATATGGAAAGAATCCTCTACCCAAACCTTACAGGATCTGTCGCATCTAAGAAAAAGGGTGGTTTCACACTGAGCTGCAGTATTACTGCAGCTGGCCATGAGTTTACAATGGCAGCAAGAATAGTGTGGGTCTGAAGAGTTCATCGCTCTGGTACTTCTTTGCAAGTACCCTGAAACTGCATTCCTCTAGTAACAGCAGCAACACAAACACCAAACTATGAATTTTGGTTTAGTTTATGTGTGCTTCTACCCTCACCCTCAAATTTTCTCTTTCTCATAGCCATTTTCTTACTAATGTGTTGGAAGTGCAGCATCCAATTTGAAATGCTGTTTTGTTTTGGTTTTTGTTTGTAACTGAAATGAGATTGGTGATTCTAGATGAGATCTTAATTGCTTTTGGTTTGCAACATACTTTGTGTTGCTAGGTAGTGTGTAGCTTAACACTGCATCGGTCTCCTGAAATGAGTCTCAGGAGAGGAATAACAGGATTGGGGAGCTTGCAAATTAGGTGTGATGTACAATGTCAAAGAAACGGTGGAGTGAGTGGTCTGGAATTGGCCTTCAACAGCTTTTTGTAGTTCAAGAATAAGAGAAACTGGCACAGGGATAAATGTAACCCGTGGGGTCATAACTGCAGTAGCTGCCTAGACTGCAGGTCAGAGCTGAGGTACGCCATCAGAGCTCTGCCTGAAGGTTTTAATAGCATCTGCCTTCTCTCTGCTTGACTTGCAGTGTATGAGCTTGCTTTCATGAGTGCTAAAATATGCTTGCATAAAAACATTCATTGTATACTATGTGTAAAGGCTTTCTATAGATTACTCAAGAGAAGTGAGAAAGATAGGGACTCTTCTTACCGTGTTTGTCTGGAGATGGCAAGTCAGCTTTGTCAGTTCTGATGATTTCCTTGAAAGGCCATGCTCTAAAGACACAGTGAAGAGCAAAGCACGAAGAAGAGAAAGTTATAAAAAGGGCACATGGTAGATGAATAAGTTGCTGACAGCCCCATTGTCTTCTTAATAATCCGTCTCACAAGAAGAAAAACTTGTAGTGAACAGCTTTGAGTTTATTTTATATCTGTCATGTTTTGCAGTCCTGGCACCGTCTCAAGCTCAGATTTTTCATACTCTTCATCACTCAGGTAAATTAAATACTACTGAAACAGCTGTGTGTTGCCTTGGAGAGTATTGCTTCTATGTGAAAGACAGCAGTTTTCCTTAGGACAGAAATTAGATAGGCTTCTCTGGGGAGAAATATTTGTAAGTTTAAATGCCAGCCAGTTGAGTGCAGCACCCATATTCTCATGTGGTTTTCAGTGTTGATTGCTGCTATTGTTGCTGAAAAGATATGTCCTGACAGAAGGTAGGCAAGTGAGAAGGGAATGTGCTAAGGGCAAGGGACAAAATTATGGACTTAAGATGTTGCTAATGGAGAGTGCCGCATGCATTTGACCAACAGCTGTTGAAAACAGCATCTCTTGGATCATTTTCATTCACTTAGTGCAGTAATTTTACCAACAGAAGGTAGGCTGGGCTTTTTGACACTTAGTCCTTGTGAAGGCAGCGCTGCTTTTTGCTCACACTTTTATCTTTTAGTTGTTTAAATATTCATTTAATAAATATTTTTTCTACTAAAAACTCTGTACAAAGATGCTTTGTGTAGAATCTGTGCTATATTCTTAACTTTCTCCTCTCCCTTTCATCGTTCTTTCCTTTTCCTCCAGTACTTGAAGAAAGAAAAAAAAGCTTGCGCTTAGCTACGCTGGCCAATATTTTGATGTTCTAAGATGGGTATTATTTTTTCCCACTGATATTTGTTATAAGTACTGCATATACATAGACTACATTAAAAGAATATGAAGTGATGCGCTGGTTCTAAAAAATGGTTTAGTTAAGACAACCTTTAGCCACTTCTCTGTTCATCTGTATTATGACACTGCTTAGTAACGTGTTCACATACTACTGTAATTTCCCACAGAACATCTGCCTTACTCAGTGCATTTGATTTTTCTCATTCTTTCAGGGACTACGTCTTAAGTACTGCATACAATGCAAATCTTACGGTAAGGTCAGAAATAATTTCCTTTCATGGGTGGTTCTGTAATATTACTGTGAAACCAGCGTTTGACAAGTACGCGCTTAGTTGCATTGTAGCAGTGAAACAAAGCATTCTCATCCTGACAGAAGCTGAAGCATAATAGAATCTTCAATTGGGTTGTGCCTTGGGTTCAGCACTATGGCATGTAGCTGGGTAGCTTCCCTGTGTTGGTAGAAAGGTAGGGTAGGAGCAGAGCTCTTCCTTCTCCTGCTTCAGTGCCTTGACCTAACCTCAGGCTACAGCTGTGTGGGGCTCTACTCCACATGGCCAAGGCAGGTGGACTTGGAGGCTGTGATGATCATATCTGCTGGGATGTGCAAAATGAATTTTTTCCAAAGCTTGTAAACAAACAAACCCGTGGTGTTTTGCATTTCTTAAGAGAGGGAACATCAGAGTTCACAAGCATTATGTGGTTGTCACATGTTTTGCCTTCTGCTTGCTGATAATCTTTAGAAGTTAATGAGTGGTGGTTGGCCTTTGATTATATCTTGATGTAAAGTCACTCTAGTGTTGACAGTCCTTGATAATTACTTGGTAACAAACCAAATGTTTCTGTATGAATCATTCTCACCTTCATTTTCTAGTTCCACCTGGCACACAAAACCTTTTAGTTGTGGTAGGTCACAACACAAAACAACTGGGTAACCAAATTGCAGAATTTTTTAAAATCTCCTCTGGTAATATGTGTGAACATCATTTTTTCCTTATATGAGCCTACTTCAGTTACAGAACAATACAGAGGCTCTGCCTCAATGACACTGCTGTGTCCCTGAGCCTATAGAAAACACAGGCCCAACTGAGGTTGTAGGATAACATATGCAAACATTTCTTCATAAAATATCATGGAGGGAATGATAAAACCCTTTCTCAGGATTCCCTTTCCTGTATCTGTTGACCAGCATAATGTGTAATGAGGTAGTTCCTGTGTAGTCCAGGGTTGTTCTTGGTTTTGTTCCTTTTCTGCAAGCGGAGTTATCACATTGATATTTTCAGTGGCACATAACAAGTAACAGTCGTAATGTGGAAGTCTGAAATACTTTGTTTAGTTATTCTCAGGTTAAATTAATTTTTCTTTGAAGTGGTGGAAAGCTTTGTCTTTCCATCTTGGATTAAATTGTTGGAAGGAGTTAAATTTTGTATTCTGGTGTGCTAGAGTATCTATTCTGCTGAATAAAATTGATATTCCATACTGCCTCTGGGGAAAACAAAAGTCAGCTTCCCTCCCCGTGTTAACCCTTTTCCTGTGTTAACTCTTGTGTCACTAGCTCCCAATGGATTTTATTCAAACACTTGAACATCAAAATGCTCTGTCCGAGAGTAAATGAAAGCTGTGTAAAGAAATGGAATCTGGACAGTCTTCACTTCCCATTCAGCAGGAGCCAGAAAAGAATGTGAAGTCAGCTGGGAGTTGTGTCATTTTCTTTATGTTGTGATGCATAAAACTGAGTCCTAAACGTGTGGAGCCAATCTTGCATGCCTTTAACAAGAGAATTAGCTTATAAATCTGCAGCTGTTGTGTGATGAAGTGCAGGATGCATAAGCTTACTTCCTAGGCTTTAGATTTCTAGCTGGGGTTTTGCTCAAACTGAGGTTTTATGGAAAAACCGACCATATTGTCAAGAAGAGACATAACAAGTGTTGAGTTGGAACCATGTACACTGCTGAATGTTACTGATAAGAGATCTTCGGGTCAACTGATCATGACCAGTATATAACATTGTGAAATGCATTGGGAGCCCTTTTGCCCTATGGAACCTCAGTGTTTTAAGGGTGCCTTGTCTTCTCCAGCACAAGGCTGTGCTAGCTGAAGCCAGTTGTTTACGACACTGACTTCAGCAGCGCATGCAGCCTCTGGGTATCCTTTGTGGAATGTACCTTCACCAGCTTAAAGCTAAGATGGAACTCTGAGAAGCTGTTTTTTCTTCTTTTCTATTTTCTTATGCTTCATTAGAGCTCAAAGCTCATTATACATAGCATCTATAATCCTCTCTAGAAGAAAGGCGATGCCACCGAGGAACAGACTCTAGCTACAGACAGTCGCTTCTGTAATTTCTGTTTTGATCCAGAAACATAACAAAGTTAATGCTAGATAAGAATTTCCAAAGCGATGCCCAGACTCTCTGAAGGGGGGGAGGGTGTGTGGGGTGTGAATGAGTATGAAAGGGAGGGTGTGAAAGCCTCTTGATCGTAGGATAAAAGAAAAGCTTGGTCATAACCTGAACGTGAAACGAATGGGTAAAATTCATAATAGGATTGAGTATCTGGGACACTGAATGCTGTTTAAATTCATAATGTGTGGTTTTTCCGGTGTCTCTTGGGGAGTATGTGGAGACCACGGTCTGAAACCAAAGTTTTTCTTGCTTCTGAGAGTGACTGATCCTTTGAATCATCCTTTCCCTGATCCAGTTACCAAATACCAGAGTCACCCAGCAGTAGTCATCTGTCTTGTCAGCAGTGCCACCTGCAACAGGGCTTTATGTAAGATGAATTTTAGTCCCGAAGTGCTGTTCTTTGCTCACAACCTAAGGTTTGCATAGCTTTTGTCCACGTTACATCTCTTCTGTAAATAAACAGGGGACATGTTTTAGAGCCATCCCTCCCACAGATCAGCTAAAATGATCTCTTGCTGCTCCAGGGAGGCTTATTTTGTATTGGTGCTGCAATAATTCCGTAGGTGTCCCTACTTCAGCTCTGGTTAGATTTTGACCAGACATTGCTGGTCATCTACTCTCTCCTGATCCTTGTGGTGTGTGAGATTGCTCCCACTGAATATTTATTGAGGGCTTATCCATCTTATTTCTGAGTATTTATCCAGGAGTAGGTGCTTATACTGTTACCTTGAAGAGCATGCCACATTCTCATTCTTCTAGCTCTGGAAGCTTTTCATGGTAGCCAGACTTGGTCTCTCCGGAGTTCTGTTCTTGCTAATATTTTGAATAGTTTATTTTACTGCTACTCCAAAGACACTTTGAAGGTATTGGCAGGCTATTATCTAGACATCTAATATCTTTTACCTTCAAAACTGTGAATATTTTTCTTAGTATGTCTGTTTCTGTGTGGTGTTTGTTATTTGTGGCTGCCACTTTTCATGTTGCTTCCTTTTATCTGAAGTCTCATGGCTTTGGGGAAAGAGTTGTTTAGACCACTGCATCCTGACCCAGCAAATGCGTTAATGGAACAATTTAGGGATCCTGTGTGCCTGACTCACTGATTCCTCCCTCTCACCCCCTTTCGATGGACTCACTAAATTAATTTCCACCTGGTGAAGTCTCAAGGGTGTCATTTATACCTCGAGTAGATTGACGAAATGTAGACAGATTTTGTTAGCCTGGGGGTTTGGTTTTTTGTTTCTGTATAAAGTTTTCGTGCCAACCAAGCACTGCCATGCAAGTAGCTGGCACTGACCCCTTGTTCCTTTTCATTGTGCAGACCATGCATATTGAAGACACAGTGGATTTGGTGCTAGAGCACAAACAGAGTGTAGAGATGTTCGTGTGTCCAGTGGGGTGCTTGTGGTTTCAGCACCAGAGTGAGGTTTGGGGCCTTGTTCTGAAAACCCCTCTCTGTCCTTAGGTTTTGGACAAGTTATGTCTAAGTTTATTCCTCATCTCTGCTTTTCCACCTTTTGATTTAAAGAAAAATAAACATCACAAAGCAAACAAAATTACCACCAATAAAAAAAAAATCCACTCCAGCTGCCTGATCCCCACAAGACATTGCAGAGTTTCCCTGTACCTTAATGAATGTCAGTAAATTGCAATAGACATGAAAATGCAGAAAGACCTCGGAGTCCTAGGCCACTGGCATCCTGGCTTGCATTAAGAAAACTGTCCAGCAGGTCTAGGGGAGGTTCTCCTTCCCATCTACTTTGCCTTAGTGAGACCTGGAATACTGTGTCCAGTTTTGGGCTCCCCAGTTTAAGACAAGGATCTACTGGAGAGAGTCCAATGGAGAGCTATGAGGATGATTAGGGGACTTGAGCATCTCCCCTATGAAGAAAGACTGGGAGAACTGGGGCTGTTTAGTCTTGAGAGGAGAAGACTGAGAGGGGATCTTATTAATGTCTATAAATATCTGAGGGGTGGGTGTCAAATGGAAGGAGCCAATCTCTTTTCTGTAGTGCCTAGTAATAGGACAAGGAATAATGGGTATAAACTGGAGCACAGAAGGTTCCACCTCAACATGAGGAGAAACTTCTTTACTGAGGGGGTGACAGAGCCCTGGAACAGGCTGCCCAGTGATGTTGTGGAGTCTCCTTCTCTGGAGACTTTCCAAACCTGTCTGGATGTGTTCCTGTGCCACATGCCCTAGATGATCTTTCTTTGGCAGGGGGCTTGGACTTGATGATCTTTAGAGGTCCCTTCCAACCCCTACCATTCTATGATTATATGAAAAGTGCTTGACATGATTAACTGTGACATCACAGCACATGCTTTCCTTTTCCTGGCAAAGGATTGGCTTTGAGCAACCTGGTCTAATGGAAGGTATCCCCATCCATAGCAGGGGTGTTGGAACTAAATGATCTTTAAGGTCCCTTCCAACACAAACCATTCTATGATTTAAATGGGTCAGGTTTCTCTGAGGCCTTTGAAACAGAATAACAGCTCGTGCAACTTCTAACCTAGTAGAAAGGTGTTTGCGTGCTTTCCTTACATGAGTATTGGTTCTTTGTAAAGAAACCCAGGCTTTCTTCTGAGTCACTGATCTCAGGAAAAGACTTTGCCTGCTGTTCCTGTGGAAGGACAGAGATGTCTTCTAGCTGCTTGCAGAAAGGAGTGGTCCTGGGGGGTTGCCAGGCAGCTGTACAAAGCACATAGTTCAGTTCTGACGGAAGAGTGTAAGACCCTCTCAGACAATGCTCCTGTAAAGCTGTACTAGAAGAAGAGGAGAGAGGAGGAAGGACCCAGAGGTCTTCTTCAGAGGCGCGTTGTGCAATATAATGACCCATGGCCTATTAAAGCTAGGCCATCCCTGCTGTATATGTCATAAAAAGCT
Organism: Todiramphus chloris collaris; assembly: GCA_025345505.1. Classification (NCBI taxonomy): domain Eukaryota; kingdom Metazoa; phylum Chordata; class Aves; order Coraciiformes; family Alcedinidae; genus Todiramphus; species Todiramphus chloris. Next base: position 3,746,225 of record JANVCC010000076.1, read on the forward strand.
GGTTGGAAACACCATATTTAAGTGAAAGCTGGGAAGAGAAGTGAATAGGAAATTAAATGTCATTTCTGTAGCTATTTCTTAACTTAATTCTCCAGCGCTTCCTGTAAAATCGCTGCAATTTCAGTCGTTGTTGCGGATGTTCAATTCCCATTTGGACAACGCAGGGAAACGGTCAGCTGCCATCTGCTAACACGAGTACCAGCCCTCCCTGCAGTACGGCTGGAAGATCCCACTAAACAGCCAGATACTGCATGTGTGAACTTGAAATAAAATTGGCGAGTGCCCTGGGAGTGATGCTTTCCGGGAGTGATGCCCATCACCAAGTTGATTGCATCCATGTGTTTCAGTGCTGCACAGCCTTTAAAAGAAATCTGAAGGATGGCTTTTGAGTACCTCCAGTAGAGGAGGATGTTATTTGAAAGGCACTTCTAAAACTATGTAGGTAAAAATAAGTGAAATACGCTGGATAATGAAAAGCCTTTGAACTCCGGTGATGCATTGCAAGTGGTAATGTTCACTGCTTGTTTTTATCTTATTAAATGTATAGTAGCACTTAAATTGCTTTGCTTTAACACCTCAACATAACTCATGCTGTAAAAAAGGAGAGTTGACTTCGCAGTAACTGTTGGCAAGGGACTCTCAAGTTGCACAGCATTATCACTGTTATTGTATATTCTTATGAGTATACAGATAGGAGGGACCATTGAATCACCGAGTGTGCTCCTCCATAAGCATGTTAAGCTTAGAAGTGTTCACAGGATATGAACTCCACATATTATGGGTGATAGTATGCTTCTTAACAATGTAGTATAAATTGATAACCTATTACAAAAAATCAGATGGTGCAACTATAATGTCCCATAAAGCAGAGCAGGAGAGTTTGAGGATATCACTAGAGTCTTAGGTCTGTGCATTTGCATAGTATTTGTTAGATGAAATTTGTAGATTAACCTAGGAATTAGACTGTATACCTCATTATAGAGGATGTCAAAACTCAAAGCAAAAAAAAAATTCCTAGCATTCTGACTGGAATATGAGGCAGTGGCACAGTGTAGTTTCCTTCCACTCAATTTTTTGTAAATGATTTAACATCAAACATGAGCAGGTCACATCACTTTGGCTGTTGTCCAGAGAACTGCACTAACACAGCAATAGATCTTGACCAGCTTTCTGCCCAACTGTGGCCACTCTCTAGGGCTTTAAAAGAGTGGAAAGGAATGGATTGAGCAGAGGAGGGTTTTGAATCCTCCAAATGACTCATAAAGATCTGACTCTGGTATTTATAGGAAACAAAAACAGTGGAAAAAACCTGATCCTGTCCTGTTTAAAGCTTTCTTCAGAGAGCCAGTTGCTTAACACTGCTTCATCATCAGCTTTTCAGGCTGTCTTCAAACACCACAGGTGTTTCTTGCTCTATCTCTGCCTCCTAAATATGGGAAAAGCCTTGTCGAGCATTTTTCTAGAATCTTCATTTGACTTCCAGTCTCAACTTGGATTCAACCATTTTATAACTGGTGGGCTTCCAGCTGAAACACTGTTCTTTGACTGAAATAGTTTGCAGTTGTTCTTCCTGCTTGCTTCTCCCATCTATCTAGCCTTGCCATAATTTAAAAGACTGATTGTAGTTTCTTGGCATTTCTCCCTTTTAAAGAGATTCCATTGCTCTAGCCATTCTTGTAACCTGTCTTTTCAACTTTCCCAGTTTAAGCTTCTCTTCTTTGAATATAAATGACCAGAGTCATGGTAAAATATTTCAGATGAGGCTTTACAGGTGCCTGCACCAGTATTCAGAAGTGATTGACTGCGATACAGAAGGCATTTGAGAGCTGGGATGTGAGAAGCCAGCAGTTCCCCTGGAGCACTTGACCAAGCTCTCTCCATTCGGAGAGGCCGGTCTGTAAGGACCACTTTCTGTGGTGTTTCGGAGCCTTGCCTGCCTTCTGCACCACTACTCTGTGCCCCTCAGGAGGAAAAAGTGGAGGCCAGAACATTAAACAAAGTCTTATCTTGCTCACAACAGGTTTGCTCTCAAAAAAACAAGAGAGGAGATTCGTAAAAGTATTTGACAGCGGTCCTTCCTCAGCCCCAGGTTTGACAGGGTCAGCGAAGTTAGACTGGAGTCCTCTGTCTTCTCTGCTCCCCCCATTTCTGAGCTCTTGCAGCCATCTGTTCTCTACTTCTCTCTGCAGATGTTTGAGTAAGCGTTCCTAACTGATTTGCTTGTATCTTTTTGCTGCTTTTCTACTGCATATCCATCCTGCATATCCAACAAGCTGGTGTCTTACCTTCCCATTTCCTTGCTTGAGCAATCAGCGTGTAGTCTCTGACGAGGAGAGAATGAAGTCTGGAGTGGGAGGCTTGTGATGACAGCAAATCAAGTCCTCTCACACGCTGGAGTAAACGTGGAGTAGTTTTTGCTTGGGCTCCGCATAGGTGCTACCAAGGTCAAAACACTGTTCATTTGCAAATCTGTCCTGAAGCACACACAGATGCCTACTGAGAAGCCAAATCATATGGAGATGAAATGGAAACAAATCTGCTTCATAGCTTCTCAAACTTAAAGTTAGCAGATGTGTGTTTGTTTCTTCCTCATGCTGCAGAATCCCTTACATCAGTGCTCTGGACAGCTTTACAGATATTTACTGCCTTTTGAAATTGGTCTTTCTTTTATCCCTGCTTTTGAACCTTTTCTGTGTTGATATTTTGCACCTACTGGACGAGAAAGTGGAGGGGGAAAGAAAAAAAAAAAAGAAAAGATATTTTCTTCATCTTTGCCTTAGAAGTGTGACAGCTAGGGGCTCTTGTGTCTGTACACCATCTGCACCAGTGCTAAATTATGATACATTAATGCTTCCATTTCTTTGCTTTTCCATTCTTCTGCTGGAAGGATAGGGAGGTGAGGAGAAAACAAAGGGGCAGGCTGGTTTTAGAGGTGGGAAACCTGAGGAAGGAAGACCATCACAAGCAGCAGCGAGAGAAAGCAGACATTATAAAGGAAAAGGAAAAGGTGCCCAGCAGATGCTGGGTGTGGGGGTCTGGAGCAGCGGTCGAAGCAGTGGGAGTGTAAACACTGAAGCAGTGCTGGAAGGAAGGTTAGGATGTGTTTGGAGCTTATCACTGGAAGCACAGGCGAGCTTGCAAATCATGTTGAAGTGGTCACACAACGGAGATGAGTTTAACCTTGGCACATACTGAAGTATTTTCTTAAAGCGTTCGCTTTTCAAATGAGTGTCCTGTCTACTGCATAGAAAAAAATAGTGTGTATACTAAATCTCTTCCAAGACAGAGAACAGACATGGAACTATTTTCTTCTTTTCCCTTTGGTGGGATGGAGGTGTTTGCCATAACTCCATAAAGCTGTGGCACGTGTGACCTGCTTGCTGGTGCCCCCATGCCCAGTGGTGTTTCTCATCAGGGGATACCGATGGAGGCTGGGCGGACATCCTGTGTTATTTCTGCTCCCCCAGCTTGACTTCTCGGGCACAACTGAAACAAATGGTTGGATGTCCTGCTAGTAAACATGCTCTTTCCAGGCTGTGGAATTCAAGGGAAACTAATCGTAAAGCCTTAGCGTGTCAGAAATGAAATAACAATTGATAGACTGTAAATATAAATATATATACACTAATTCTTTGTGTGTGTGTATATATATATATAAAGGAAAAAAAAAAAAAGAGAAAGGAGTTATCTTCTTGTGCAGCTGGAGGAAGTCTGAAAGAATACCTTGAAAGAACTAGGAAGGGTGGAGGAGGGGCAGTCATAATTTTTTTTTTTTTTTTTTTTTCTCCCCTCCTGGCAATTAGATTAAAAATGTTGCTGTAACTTTTCTGAGCAACAGCAGCAGTTGATTGTTTTTCTCTTTAGGCGCAGTAACATGCGCATTCTGTGGATGCACATCTCTGAAAATTTTGTCCTAAATTAAAAAAACAATAATTCTTTTCTTGTTTTTTTTTAAGTGCAGTTAACAAGCAAAACCCCACACAGAAAAATACCCTTAACCCTCATTTATTTGTGGACAATTTAATTCCTAATTTAGCCACATGACTTAAATTCTAATCGCATCTTCTGGCATGGTATATGAGCACCTTTTAATTGTTGGGTCACTTCAGTGATGGTTTAGGAAAGCAGACCTGCTAATTGGATGCTTCAGACAGCATTGCAATCCAGTTGAAGTTGGGATACCTTGGGAACATTTTGGTTGCAAGGTATGAACTGAACTGCTTTGCTGAAGAAGAGTTGAGCTTTCCAAACTCGTCTGTACCCGTTATTCCACGGAGAGGCAACAAGGACAACAAAACACTTAGTTTAATCGAATAAGGTATTAAAAACAAAACACTTACCTTAGTTGAACAAGATATTAAATTGTCTACTGAACTTTAGAGAAACCATTTTTACCCTTTCCAACCCTTTTCAAGGCAACTTATTTTCATTTTGGAGGGATTTATAGTTTTAATAATACAGCATTCCCCAATAATACTGCCATTCTATTTTGTTCCCTCTAAAGATGATTTGTAAATTAAAACATAAATCTCTATATTTTTTAAAATAAATTTGATAATGCTAAATTGAATATCAGCAGTTTTCCCAAGGAAGTATGGTCTAGTCCATTAAAGTAGACATGAAAAGATTTTTTCGAGTACTTTTTCTTTCCATATCCAAACCTCTCCATTCAAGAGATGAAGAAGTTAAAGCTTGTCACTCTGTGGAATTCCCGTCTGAATTTTAAGTAGGCTAAAAATTTGAGAACATTCTGCAGAAGAGATTTTAAATGTAAATAATTATTTCAAGATTTTACATTACATGTTGCTGAAGAGATGAAGCTTTTGAGCTCTTGGCACAGCCGTAGCTCTCAGGCTGTCGGCTCATATGTTCCTTGCCTTGCTTATGGCGATGAGCGGCTGATGAGGCTGGGGGGATCTCTCAGGATGCCAGCCGAGTTTGTGATTTGGACCCATCTAGCCAGCCAGTCTGGAAGCTTGTATGTGGTTTGTCAGATGGTGTGTTTAGTATCCGTCACATTTTCCTTGCGATGAATTGACTTCAAATTTAGACAACCCCAAACCAGAGTCCTTCATATGTGTGTTTCACGTGTATTGTCTGTAACCAGGGAAGCAAGGGATATGTGGGCAATGGAGAGAGAATAGCTCACAGTGATTCATCAGGTGTATGAGAACCTAATGTCTTTTTACTTCTGGAGTGTTTAGCAGCAGTACTGGAAATTGTTTTCCAGAATTTGAGAATTTTATTAGTTGGGAAAACACTAAAGCAGTTTGTTTTCTAATCTCTGTTTTAATGACATGCAGTTAAAATGGAAAAGTGTAATCCCTCTCCCTCCTCCTGACCTTGCCATCCATGTTTGTGATCCCCTCTGTCATTTGTGTCTTGATACAGCTTGTGTGCTCTGTTGAATTCTTGTAAATCTGTAATGCATTGCAAGTTCATAAATGACAACAGCAACGTAACATGAGGTAGCCACCTAAATGCAAAGGGCGTTTGCAGTGTCAGCTTTATTAACGTGTAAGCCTCTCTGTTATATTTATGGTGGCTTGTATTGCATCTAATCACAGTGTTTCAATTCTCATTGACAGGAAATGTAGCTTGTTACTTTTATCTGATTAAGTATAATATATATATATAAAATTAAATATAATTATATATCTGATTATAAATAACTCAACAGTTAATTTCTAGTGAGTGTTAACAGGGGGAAGTCATATTTCCAATCTACTGGCCCTTGAAAGCCTTGATGGTTCCAGTTTTATTAGTCAGTAAAAACCAAGCTTTTACAATATATAATTCTCCTTTAGAAAAGTTATTATTCACCCAAATGTAGCTTGTGGAGGTAAACAGAAGGCTTTGAGATGGAGGATTAAAGATTATTTGGAGACCTTACTCAATGTATTCTAACTTTCTGAAATGTAAAGCTCTTTCAAGGATAGAAAATAAATGACTTTTCAGAGGTTGGATGGGAACTAATTCCATATGTTGCTTTGGGTGGTAAACATTGATTTCCTCTTCAATTCAAGAAGCTTAGAATGTGTGAAATCCTCTTTAAGTCGAAGAGCTCCCAGTGCATCAGCAGGGCCAGTTTTTGCTGCAGTTCCTGCAGTTTACTGCAATGCTTACACTGGTGTGAATTTAGCAAGGACTTTCTTTCAGCTTGTCTCAGTACATAAATTTGCAGAGATTAAGCTGGGAAGCAGAAGGTCTTCCTTGTGATATACTTTTGGAAGGTGTTCTGCATGGGGCTATTTTCCATTTTTATTCTTAACTTTAAAATCGATAGAAGCTTATGGCTGTAAACTTCGCTTGCAAAAAGATTAATTGATGGTGAGTTATTGAGAGCAAATTACAGTAATGCTGTATTGGGTTTCTAAGGGAGACAAATAGGTGTCTGTGTAACATTTTTATTGCCATTCTATTTTAACACGTCTTTTCTTTCCCTGTCACCATACTGAAAAACACATGGGATAGTAATTTAATGAGCTACATGCATTTCTGAGTTGTTGGGGTTTTTTTTTAATAGGGATAAGTTTTAGCATTCCAAGACAAGTAAAATTATTTTTTCCTTCATAACAGTGTGATCTAAAGTTTTAACTTTAACAGCAGTTGGTGTTGCAAGTTCTGTGTTTAGTTCTACTGTAGACACTCGCCAAACGTGTACTATAGCAGACTTTACCAAGGAATTGTCTCAGTAAAGCACTTCCATTAGTTAATATACTTCATCTTCTGGAGAAGTGATGCCTTTTTCTCAATTTCTCTAAAGTCAGATAACATCAAAACAGGAGCTGTAGTAATGATGGATGCATACATAATATTTATTTGACATCTCCGTGATGAAAGCTGTCAAAATACTTCATTTCAGTGGACATAATTGAATGCCTGGATTCCCTTGAGGTATAGAGAAACCAAAGACAAGCCCATCCTCGTTCTTCTAAAGGAACAGATAAGTTAATGTCCAAGAAACATAGTGCAATTGTATCCATAATCACTGGTTTGGCAGGTTATAGGAAGACTGAAATACAGGATTTTTTGGTGCCTGTCAAAAGTTTTCAACACTTGGACTTGGTAACAGCATGTTCCTTTTAACTGCCTCATATGTGAGGATACATTTGCTTATATACAAACATACATTCTCAGATAAAGCTTGAGACAGAGATCCTCTGGTGAGGAGTTGGTAGATGGCTCTGTCTCTGCCAATAGAAATTTTGATAACATATATAATAGTATGTGGGTATTATTTGACAAGCAGTTTCAGTATCCGTTACAGATCCATGTGAGGAAATGAAATAGAAGATTCCTGTTGTAGCGTTTCTACCTGGGAAGGAGATGAGTGTCCAGTACTGAGTGTAAAAGCAGAGCACTCGCTGTACCTGGTGATGCACTCTCAGGCTGGGGGAGATAGTAACCTGCAAAGTCAGTTCTGCAGCAGTAATTCTCAGCACTTTCATTAGTCCTCTTCATTCTCTCATCTGGATTATGATTATGAAATTTGCACTTGACATGAGGGATTGCAGATATGTTGAAGGACACAGTGGGAATTGAGTATAATCTTGGCAGGTTGGAGAAGTGGTTTGGGAGGGGGGTTGAATGACAGACATGTAAGGAAAAGTGCAGTTTCCTAGACTTAAAAGTAATAAAATGCATGAACACGGAGTAGAGAATAACTGGCTAGTGAGTAGTTTGATAGAAGAAAAAAAACCCAAACATTTAGTCTGTGATCCACCTAAGTCAAAAGTTTTAGACCTGTGGAAAAGGGTGTCAGAGTGTGTATGAGAAGACTGATGAAATAGTCCCTAAGACCTCAACTGGAGTGTGGTGGTTGGTTCTGGGTGTGCTCCAAGGAGAAGGTGAAGGAATGGAAGAGGGTGTAGAGGAAAGCAATGAGGATGGTTGGCTTTGAATAACTTGGTTTTTGAAGGAGAACTGAAAGATCTGGGCTGGTTAGTCTTGAGAAGATGGGAGAGTGGATCTTAAGGATAATCTTCAAACATTTAAAAGGCTGCTGAAAAAAAAAAAAAAAAGAAAAGGAACCATAACTGTACACAGAGTAGCTAGAAGAAGTGGTAAAGATCTGCTGCTCTAGTAAGGTATATTTGAGTTGGGAGAAAGACTTCTGACAGGAAAAACTGTCAAGTCGTGGAGTGGGTTGAGATATTGTGGAGTCTTGAATGTTGGATGTAATTCTCATATGCTGTTGTGTTTTTCTCGGGAAAACCATAAACCTTAGTTCTGCTGTGGACACTGGGTAGACTAGATGACTTTCTAAGATTCCTTGTAGCCCTGTGGTTTGGTTGGTTGCTTTGTTTTTTTTGTTTCTGTAGTTTATGTTGGACTGCGGCTCTGTCTCAAGTGCTTTTAAGGATGGGACGTTTTGTAAACAATGTATTTCTTTTCAGGTATGTATACTAGTATAAATTACCCTGCTGGTTCCAAATTTCTCTCTACAATTCTATACAAGAACTAGTAGGAAAAATGCACTTAGAAAGAATACCAACATTTAGAAGCTATCAAGAATGAGTAATTTTCCTCTGTGATGATTTGAGAATTATGGCTTGGGGTCACATAAAAAACTGCAAGCAAATTTGAGAATGTAACTGTTTCATTGTCCCTCTTCCTTTCCATTTTGTCAAACTGATGATAGTGGAGAGGTGTTTAAATTTTTCATATTTCACTTTTTAATTTGATCCATTAAATGGATTTTAAATATAAACTAGCTTCTTGCACTTACTTAAGACCCTTTTACAATCTGACTATCCTGGCACATTTAATATAAGTGGAAAATTGTATAGAAATTACCTTACCATCTATTCTGTATTGCTTTTTACTGCTGACCTCATCATTCAAATGCAATAGCACATGCCTAGCTGGTATAACTTAATTATGTTCAATTTATGTAACTTAATTATTAAAGACCAGTTTTTAGAGAGCTGATTTCTATGTTTCATCCAGCACTGTTGCTGGCTTAGAGGAACAGCTCTGTAGAAAAACACATTTTCAAGAAAACATGCTTTAAAAGTTAAACATTTATTTTCACTCTCGCTCCCCTTCTCCCCCACCCTCCCCCTTTTCTTTCTGGGATCTTTTTCTTTCCGAATTTCAACTACGTCAGTAAAATACTACTCTAAAAACAAAACAACCTCACTTACGCAATAAGGAACAGAAGATAAATGTGCAGTTTGTCTAAAATTAATTTAAAATAGTCTCAGAAATTAGACTTTAAGGTCTTTAGGAGATGTGACAATATGATAGCAAGACAGTTTGGTTTTTTCCTGCCTCTCAGCTGAGACTATGTTAAATGGTTGTCTGAATATAGTGCTGCAAGTGTCAGGCTGAAAAGTTTGCTGCTGGCACTGGAAGATCACAGATCACCTGTTGTACAGCTGAATGGGCAAGAAAGCGTGTGGGATGGAATTAGATTGGCTGGGTAGAAAAAGGGAACTCAAGAGCCAAGTGGTGTGTACATGTAGACATCACTCTCACATAGGTGTACATCACTCTGTTCCTTCTGCACTCAGTGAGGCACTTCACAGGGGTGAATCATCTTCTGGAGGTCTTATTTGTGTATGAAGATTAGGTAAATTTGGCCTTTCATTCAGGGCTTCAGTCAACTGCTTAAAACTTGTCTGGATGGATCTGAGCCAAGGTCTCTGCATCTTTGGAAAGTAAAAATTAAAGAACAAGTGAGAAATCCTGTTAGTGTTAGCTGTGTCAGTCTGTTAAATCTGTTTCAGGATGTGAGATCACCTTTTAACAGAAGTTACCGGCATGTTGAGACCCCTGTCCCATTCTGCTTGTACTCTTGGTGTTTATGTCAGGCCATATTCCAGGCTTTAGATGGGCATACCAGTTTGCACCTGAGAATCTAGAAGTGTTCATGTGGCCAAAAGTCCCAGCTGGGAAATCAATTTGCAGTAAGCCTTACTATAATAAAATAAATAAATACATACACCCACATTCCCACCCCCTCATTTATGTAATTTTTACTGGAGAGAGAAGGACAGTTCTACTCATGGAGCAGGAGAGCAGTTCTGATCACCACTGTGGTGCTGTTACGAGCACATCAGTTTTGCACCATGTTGGTAGAGCTGGTTTGGACTAAACAAAGTATCCCTAAAACTCTTCCAGGGTGCATCTTATGAAGCTCACTGAACTCCTTACCAAAGCACTAGGGCTGTCCACATATTAAATCCACTGACTGATCTGAAAGCAAATAGAATTAACCTAAGCAGTTCCATATGACAGAAAATGTTTTTGAGCCTGCTTTTGAATATTTCTTTCTAGAACACGTGCTATTTTAAAGCAAAAAGTCTGTAGTGAGAATTTTGATAATTTTTCTTAAATTATTTTACTTAGAAGTTGGTTTTATTGCAGGAGAAAGGATAGTTTCAGATGTTTTTCTTCTTCACTGATTATTATTTTTTTTTTCTATCCATTCATTAACCACAGCAAAAATATTTGCCCTGCTTTGTTAGGTGTGTCATTTCGGATGGCGTCTTACAGGCTGTGTTTGGACTAAATTTAGAGGGACCTTCACCATTCGTCACAGCCCTCTAATTATAGCTGCAACAGCCACAAAATTGACCCCGACTAAGTTAAAAACAAAATTGCTGCTTCTGTTTGGATCACCTGAATTCAGCTAGTGGTACTTCTGAAGCTGGAGAATTTTTTGGTTGTGAAGAAGGGGGAGGAAAAGTAGCCCAGCTGAGCTCATGACATCTCTTGGTCCTATTTCTGATGTGTTTTGGTGGTTTTTTGGTTTGTTTTTTTTTCTGTGTGTGTGTGGTTTTTGTTTTGTTGTTTTTTCTCAAAATCCAGTCATGAGCCCCCATGGCAATTTGCACTAGACCTGCTGGTGAGGAGACGTCAATAATTCAGGTCACATTATGCCGGCAATTCAATCAAATAGAAAGTTACCTGTGTTTCAGAAACATTTAAAATTCCTAGTTATGTCAGAAGTTAATTTGAAAGAGCAGCTGAATGCCTCCCGGAAAATGCTGAGAGTTTCTCTTTAGTACCCATTCTGCTCGCTTGCTCTTATCGTATATTTTCTGCATTTCTCTAACCTTGTTCTTGATGACAAAAGACATTTGCATGAAAACAGGATCTTTGTTTCTTAAGTGTTCATCTGTTCCTGCTGTTTATTTCCCACCTAAAGTCATAATCCTCTGTTTGTGGCATCACAATTGGTTGCAGTGGAAATTATTATGTCGTCACAAACGGAGGATTATGACTTCAGGTGGGGGGATAAGCAGCAGGAACAGATGAACTCTTAAAAGCAAAAATGCTGTTTCATGTAAATGTCCCTGGTAATAAAGAAGAAAAGGAGGCGAAATGGAGAAACAGAAAATTGGTATGAGCAGGCTTGTGCCCGAACAGTAGGGCAGCAGATTTTCCTTCAGGCAGGAGCAGCTATTTTAAATTAGGGACATGTCCATATAGAATTCATTCTTTTAAATATTTTTCTCTCAATTAAAAAAAAAAAAAGAAATACTGATGTTGCTACTCGGATACCTCAGTTCGGGGAGGGTTTTTTCATCTTTGCCAAGCATTCTTTTATTCCTTTGTGTATGTATTTGTCAAGTCACTTTTAATCTTAAGGGAGTTTCCCTTTTTGTGCCTGCATGTGGAATGGAGCATCTGCCCTTTGTAAAGCAGGATGACCATGCTGGAAGCTCATCTAAACCACACTGCTGAGCCAATCAGCCAAATGCTATTCACAGACTGCTTCCATTTAAAACCACAAGCAGCAAGCTGACATTTCTCTTCGGCATCATAAGATGGAAAGCTCTGAAATACCCAGTAGCAATCTCAACTTGCACCTTATTTGGGTTTTATCCGAGCTTTTCTTCCCACCACCCTCCATGTTGCAGCTGCTCTATACTTTAGTAGCAGAAGGTTGAAAAATTTATTGGTGCAAACCAAAAGGTTTATAAGAACAAAAACTAAAATACCAATTAGAAATGAGGGTAGGGAAAGATTAATAACAAAGCCTATTGTCTGCTTTCTGTGGTAGCAGCCAATTTGACTTGCTTTCATTAAAATTCTCCTTGTTAGCTCGGGTGATGTGTTGGGGTGATGGACTATTTGATGTCTGAGAAGTGGTGAGAAGTTAGCTGTCTAATGATGGACTAATTAGAAAGCCCATCCTAGCAGGATCCATGGAAATTGATTTGCACAGTGCCATTTTTGCTAATGAGAATCATGAATACATGTTTGCAGTCCTTTACTTACTCTTCCTACCCACAGCTAATGAAAAAGAAGCAATCATTAAAAGCTCAGCTACAATCTAACCAGAATTTCCTTTGCCTTGTAGGAATAGCCATACTTTAAAAACTTCAGTTTTAAATAATACTCTCATGGAGAAGCAAGCTCCATACATTTGCCTCCTGTAAAATGAGACTGTTTTATAGGGCATCTCTTCTCAAGAGTTATCCTCACTAAGTAGGGAGTCAGTATCTTCTCTGTGCAGTTTACGGAAAAACACCATTGCAGCATGAGACTAATAAATACGTAGTCTGAGTAAAATTAAAATTAATTAGAAGATTTTTCCTACAAGGGCGTAACACCTCCATCTGCAGCTAGGTCTAATACTTAGTCTGAGGCAAACAAAAACGCTGTAACTTTTTTACAATTTCATTTGAATTCATATTCGCCCTGTTGCTTTCAGATGCCTTTAATCTGTGCAGATGGTATATGCACAGACAGGCCCACGTGGCCCAGAAAGCATCCACAAAAATAAAAGTTTTTGCAGAAGATCTCCTAAATTAAATATGGTGTTGATCGATGCGATGTGGCTAGATAGCCTCTGTTGTCTCTAGGACTCTAGCCTCTTGTCACCTTCCAAGGTTCTTGAGGCCTTCTCTGTCCAATAAGGATCTGACACCGCCTTGTTTTTCTTTTTCCACTGCATATGTTCCTGTAAATTCTACTGTAATTAAAGAAAACTACAGACCTATTCAATTATCCCTTAACTTAGGTCTTCTAGGTGCATGTTAACTCATGTAACCCGTAGCTGGGTGATGCCTGCAGTGGAATCATGGGGATATAGCATTAGGCTCTACGAGTCAGCTGTAGCAAAGCTTTAATATATTCTCAGTGAAATCAATGTCCCATCAATGCCATCAGGCAAAGGTGCAGTTGAAGAAATACAAGTTAAAAAGTATAAGCTGACAAGCAGCTGAGGGTTCAAAGTAAGAGGGCAAGCAAGGGAATGGTGAAACATCTTTGTAGGCAGCAACAAAGGAGTCAGAGCCTGAGGTTGTACGGTGACTAGGAGAAACAAGGGGAATGGGTAGCTCGAAGCTTTTGTTACCTCGGTGGGTTACAAGAAAGGACAGCAGAAGAATCAAAGTGAGTTATCAGAAGGGAAAGTAAGAATGAACAAAAGGAAGGAGGAAGGTTTCAGTGACTGTATCTGAGTTTCTTATGTTTCTTCTTAGTTAAAAGAAAGAAAGGAAAAAAGAACTTCTTGAGGAGCCCAAGATAGCAAGCAGGTGGGGAAACTTGCAAATTTTCATGAGAGATTCTAGTAAGAGGACAGTAATTTGCTCTGGGACAGGTAGAGTATGTGTAGATTATGTATCACAAAACAAGATGATGTCTGGTTTATTTTAATGAAACTGAGTTATCCCGACATAACCAGCAAGAAAAAGATTTTCCATCTTGCCACAAAAGAATTTAGGTGAGGTCAGCACTTCAATTTATTCCTAAGGTTGAGCCTGCCCAGTTTATCTTGTGCCGACATTCAGTATTTTAGTTCAAGGAAGTTGCTGTACATTAGTTCCCTGAAGCAAAACCTTTATCTAATTTTTGCAGTGAAAACAACTGTAAATGTATTCATTTAATGGCTTTTTTTTCCCCCTGAAAGAGGAGATCTGTAGAATAGCATGTAATAGCATCTGTAGAATATATATGCATGTGTATATTCCATATATAGATATATATGAAAAACACCTAGATATGATAGGTACAAGATTTGGAACTTTGCTGTTCTGTGTTACCTCCAAGCATTAGCTACTCAGTTTTGTGATATGTGTGTGTGTGTATATATATATGTATTACTTTTTTAAAATAGCTATTCCTTTTTGTTCCTCTAGTTGAACCCACTTGAGAGAGTAAGAAATATTAAACTGTTTTGCACTTTCTTCACTGTTAGTAGAGTGGGTTTTCAGTTGTCTTATAATGTCTACCATTCAACATCTAAATGAGGAAATAAGGAAAAAAAACCCAAACCTAACATTTCTTTAAATTAGCTTCTTTGGACATTTTTTTGTCTACAAAACTGATTTAAAAATGAAAAGAAACCTGCCAAAGCACTTAGATAGATGCATGATTCATAGATAGTTCAAAATGGCAATCAACAAAGATTATCCTGTATAGCAAACTAGAGAAGATTTATTTGTAAACCATATAACTTTCAGAACTAATATTTCTTTAGAAAATAAATGATGAAAGGTATGGATATGCAGTAATGTCATCCAGTAGCATTGCATAAAATACAGTATTGATAACTGATTATCTTTTTGAAGAAGTGTTTCTATATACAGGCTCAAACATTTGGATTTAATTTAAAGTTTAGGTCATATAGCTGTTTACTTATAAGTAAATAGACTAGATTAATGATTTGTTGTACTGCTTGGGGAAAAAGAAAGTAATTGATATGGGGAAGTGGTTTGTAGTGTTATTTACTCTTGTACAGATCTGATAAATGTATTAGTTAACTGTATATTGTGTAACACAAATATAAAACCATACTGGGTGATAGGATTTTGCTTAGGTGCCGTTAATGTTGGTCATGTAACTAAGTACCTACGCATGGCACTGAAGTCTGCCGTGTTCTTTCTGTATAGAAAACATCCACTCATCCAAAGAGCTGCTATTTTCTAGAGAATTTGATAGCTGTTAAAAATAGATGTAATGGGGAGTAAGCAGCCACTGGACAGTGAATTCACTGTAATAATTATAGAGTGCTCCGTGAACAAACCTCTTACCCTTGCAGCGTTCAGGTCAGAGGCATAGTCTTCTGTGGGCACAGAGCTACGTGGCTGCAATGGAGCAAAACAAGAAATGAAAGGCCAGATTAATGAGAAAGCAATGAGGGATGTTAGGAACCTAAGACACTGTTAGAAAAACACTAGGGATCCACCTAGCTGGTATCTGGTGTCCTGCCATGTAAAAAGAAATCACCTACACAATTCTGTTCTCACCTAAATGCAGCCTTTGTTCTCCTTTACACTCTCCCCCCCTTTTCACGTGTGCTTCTCATCTTTCTTCTCTTAATGTGCCCTTTCCATTTCATTTTCCCAGTGGAATTGCACTACCTCCTATGCAGGCTTCTTTTGCCACTGTTGAGAAACTCATATCCTCTCTTCTCTTTCTTCCTCAGTGTAGTTACTTGACACTAAAATTGATTTTATGAGCTACAATAATCTTGTTTTTCCTCAAGTGTATCTGAAGAGAGGAAAACTTTGGTTTCATTTCATGGTGGTCAGCCTTTTAAGACATGCATAGCATGGGACTTGTGTAGTTCTCCACTGGGAGTTTTCCTTCAGCAGAGCCAGTGACCTTGCCAAGCACAAAGGTTAGGTGATAGCTGTCACTTCTCCTTGCTTAAGTTGGAGATCTTTGCAGTAGACCTGCTGAAAGATATACCTAGTTTTTTGTGTCATGCTTCATTGGGTAACTGGTTTTTATAAGGTGTTTGGATGTACTTTTCAAAATTTAAAAATATTTTTGTTGTCTCTGTCATCTTCTGTTCACTTGAGTTCACTGCGGCCCGAGAACAGTAGCAAAAGCCTAGACGACAAGCTAGCTTTGGGTAAGCTTTAATTCCAGGAGCTCCTCCTGGTCTGCCATTGCTGGTATTGCAAATCTTTTCTGCATTTTGTTCCAGATTTTACTTAACTTTAAGATGGTGTTAAAATGCAGCCCTTTACACCCAGAGAAATATAAGCACTGAGCAGCTGGTGAAGTAAGCATTTGTATTTTGGAGCGTCGGTCCTGGATTTCATCACTTATTTAAGACTATGAAGGAGGTATCTGCATTGTTTGCTGAAGTGTAGTTGGAGGAAGCAGTTATAGAAAGCTTTTTATGTGTTTTCAGTGGGATGGTAAGGAATGCTTGTCAGGGAACACAGAAAGTCTTTGGAATTAAGCTGATGAATCACAGTGCTCAAGTTCTTCGGCAACGATTATTAGAATAATTTTTGAGGAACTCATTGACTGAAATATGGTTTTAATAGTCATACTTCATGTTACACACTTAAAATGGAAACCTTTAGAATTTTTTTTATGTGATGCATATAAAGAATAGGTAAGTTATCTTGGTTTATGGACTGTAGTTGTCTATTTAGAAGATGGATGAGTAGCATATTCTTGCGTTACCTGTTCATCAGTCATGTAAATTTGCTCCACACTCAGATTTCATCAGAGAAAAGTTTGTTCATCCCTGGGGAACTGAACAATGAATTTATGAATCATCCTGCAGTTGGTTAGTCCTTCTAATCTTCCCTCTCCCAACAATCTGTCCTAGCAAACCCCAAAACTAATCTGCTTTGCCCTTCAGAATCCCCTCTTGCCTTCTGTGTCTGAGTGAAGTCTGTTTTCCCTGAGGTTTAATAAACCAGGTGAGGTGAGGAGGGAGGACCCCACTGTATTCTCTTTCTCACAGTGCTGAAGACCAGCTTGGCTTATGCTCACTGCCTGCCTATAGCTGTGATTTGATTTTTCTCTTTTATTCCCTTCGCATTTGGGTAGCATCATTTAAAAAACACAAACCAAACAACCAACAACCCGCAATAAAATCCTCACAACAGCTTTGAAAATCTGCAGTAAAGAACAGGGTCTATAGCTCTATTCAAAAGTTGAGACAGAATAAAAAAGGCATGTTTATAGTTTTCTCTGCTGATTTTTTTCAGTCCATGCTAAAAAGAAACGAAGATGCTTGCCTAGGGAAACATCTTGGAGAAAAGAGGGAAAAAAATTAATTTAGTTAACTAAATTTTTGATTAATTTCTTAGTTTCTGTATCTACCCTGCAGCTGAAGTCCCCTAGAGTATTCTTATTTGCATAGAAGTGGTCATGGGTCATAGAACACCAGGGTTTTTTTCAGTGTTTTTTTTGTTAGGATTTTGTTAGTCTTTGTCTCAAGACAAAACTCCCAGAAGCTCAATACCCCAGAAGTTTGGTGTATGTAAGCCAAAGAACAGATGCACTAAGGTGATGATCAGTGAAACCATTGGTGAATGTTCCACTTTGCACCTACAGTCTCGCTTGCTTTGTCCAAACAGCTCAACAGCCCGAGAACAGGAATTTTGAAAACTGCAGTTCAGATATGGAACATCTGTTAACATCAAGCAATTAATTAACTTAGCAACAATTGTGGTTGGTTTCCCATAGCAAATACGTGTTCCATATACAGGCATTGTTTGCATTGTGTCTGGACTGCAAGACTTTAATTCTTTGAGTTAGGTGTGATTCCGTGTAATTTTGACATGCACATTGTCGTCCAAATTCAGTTGCACAGGGAAGCTCCTTAATTGAAAAGCAATTTCATTTTGAAAGTCTTAGCCCTGTCTGAGAGACTCTGGACCCAGATCTTTATCCACAGGACCTCATCTGTCCAAAGTTTCAGTATACAAATTCCAGGGCACTGACACAGTGTAGCACTGTAGCCTTTGTTTTCTCTCCAAAAAAAGTGTGCTTTCCACTTTGCATCAGTGGCTATAACTGACATGCTGTGTGAGTATTTGGGCAATTTTCTTGTTTCTGAGACTTCAGTGAAGGAACTGATGCTTTTACCTTTGGCCCAGCTGCCAGGAATGACTGCATTCCAATTCACCACATAACTTAATAGTGTTCCCAAACATACTGCCTTTCATGAGAGCCAGGTTTTATTCCCGCATGTCTAAAAACTGGGATACTCTCCTAAAGCTATATAGAACTTCTCTGGTCTGCAATGAATAGTGACAAAACAAGAGACTGCTTTATCATTGCTGGGAGAAGAGGAGCGTGCAGTAATTGTTATTGAACAAGGCATCCAGCTTGCTATGACAGGCAAAAATTTTAGTTAGCACAGGAATGTTTTCCATAGTATTATGGATGCAAAGAAAGATATGAATGTAGAGAGAACAGTCTAACCACATTATCGTATTTCATATCTGCTGGAAATACTTAGGAATTGTTAGTAATGGGTAGCGTCCTTGGGGAATTGCATGGTTTAGCAAACAGTCAAAGCCACAGATGCATTCAGACTACGTCAGTTCATCTGTCTCTAAATAAATTTTAAATGTGAGGGTATTTTGCCCTCACGTTTTACCTCTTTCTGATGTATATGGGGGATCTTCTTCGTTGAGTATTTCACACTCTCTTCTCTGTAGGTCAAGCTCTCCTGGAGTAAGACCATTTTCTGTCACTAGAAAAAGAGGGTAACAGATTTATATTGACTAATAGCCCATCCAAGGATTAAAGCTGCTCATTCTTCTGAAATTACTGGCTACTAGTGGGAGAAGCCAAAAGTGAGCGGAAGTGAAGGACTCGGTTAGGAGAAATACCTCTATGAACAGTAAAAATGTAGACATAATATTCTCACTTTACTAATGGATTTTTAAAAATCTTAATTTCTCTTTGTGAGAAAGGACAGGCAGTAAACATTCATGCCTGATGCTACTGCAGAAATATGGTTTAATTTAAATTCATGTAAGCAATTAGAATGTGCATATTCTGCTTTACTGACTTGGTTCTATATTCGGCAGTATTAATTTCATCTGTCTGCTATGTTAGGCCATGTGTGAGACAATCAAAAGGTACCATGAAATGTTTTTATTAGACAACTTTAATGATGTGAGCGTGTTGGGATGTAGCATGTTCATGTAATATTGTTACTATAGTAATAGTATTTGTGTGCATGAGATGCTGCTTTAAGTCTGCAGAGAATAGCGGAGGGAGGGATGAATATTTGTCCTTCCTCAAAGTTTCTCTGTCAAGATTTTTAGCTCTACTTTTATATCAAGAGATTCTGGAATTATGCATAAGTGTGCCCACAGTGAAGTCTTGTGTACGTTAATTTAATAAGCTGGCTTCGTTGCACCAGTGTTAATGCTCATCTTGTGACAGGAGTATGCCTCCGCAAGATTTCAGGGCTGTCTCTGCAAGCCTAGAGACCTAAGAAAGACACTAGAGGAGAAAAAAAAAAAAAAAAAAGGAGGAGATTTATGTGGGCTAAGACTTCAAAATATTTGAGTTTTTCATGGGTAGAAATTGAAGGATCAATAAGGTGAGAGTTCAAAGCATGATTCTTTACTTCTGTGTTGTGAGTTGGGGCAACATGAGAAGCTCTTATTCTTCCCAGCAGTGAAAGTAGGTGATGTACTTAGGTGAAATAGCAAGGAATGTTTAATGGGAGGTGTTATAGGGGCACAGAGTCTCAACCTGAAAATACTGGCGTAGACAAAGTATATTAGATTAAACACTTCACAGTATTGCATCCATAGGTGCTCTCTGGAGATGGATAGATAGCTGGGACCACTATGAGGACGAACAGAAGAGCTGTAACCAGTGTCTGCTGCTGGCAGTTGTGAGAATAGTGATTACTGAACACATGAAATGAGCTCTCTAGTAGCTCTGCTTATAAGGAGTAAGGACTTCTTGTGAAGATGTGCTGTAGAAAGGGCTGTGGTTTTAGCAGTGTGAGCCTAAGTTGTCCTGGCTGTGCAGCACTAGCTAGTTCATAAGTAGGACTTGGTGCACAGTAGTAGACAGTGTAGACAGCTTTGGAGCAGATGTCCCTTCCTTTTTGGATGTATCTCCAAAGGCTACTGGTCGCCTTTGTAATTTGTGGTAGTGCTTACTTCTGTCAAATGACTGACTACCATTATTTGACACATGGGGTGTGACACGTAGAATGTCTGTCATGGGTTGGAGAGAATATAGGCAGGCAGATGGATCCACATTCTTCCCTCCTCCCCCAAGGAACTTTAGAACAAGATTTTTTTTTGAGGTAGAAAAAGGATAAATATTAACAAATTGCTCTTAGGTATTACCTTTGTATGTGAGGCAATAAATGAGACTCACTGGTGAAATGAAAAAAATCCTGGCTGAACTCAACAGCCATCAAAATTGACCTTGGGAAGAACTGGTCAGAAGGAATTTTGCTGAGACTCAAGGCACTGTAATAAGATTTGAGACAAGTCCTTTTTTTTGTTATGAATATAAATAGCATTCAAAATTACCACTAAATAGGCTTCAAAAACCAAACTTCATGTTAGGAATGTTAGTGACTGTTAGGAGAGAGAACAGAGAATAACACTGAAAATGTCATTATAGCACTGAATAAACTCATGGAGAGTCCATTTCTCCAATTGTTTGTGTGGTTTGGGTTCCTTTGTCCCTCCTGTCATCACTCCCTCCATCTCAGAGAAGAAAAAAAAAAAGGGGGGGGGGGAGAGAGAGAAAAAAGGTATAGAAGGGCTAGAAAGGATGCAGAGAAGGACGGCAAATATAATTCAAGGTTTACAACAATTTCCATGTCAAGGAATGACTGTAGACTGAGTCTGTGCACTGTGGAAAAGAAATCACACAGAGAAAATCTGGGATACAGGCTTCTTAAATCATGAGTATCAAAACAAGGAATAGTTGTTCACTATTTCTCCTCTTATAAGAACTGGAGTTCATTACTGAAGTTATTAGCTGGTAGGCTCAAAACAAATGAAAGGCACTCTATCTTCTCACAGTATCTGCATATTGGGATCTTGGGTTGTTTTGATGCAAAATGTTTACATGGGTTTAAAAAGTGAGGAGAAGAATTTGAGGAATAAAAATCCATCAGGACGTGTTAAACACAAAGTTCTCAGGCGTAGCTAAGTTCAAACGTCTTATCTGTAAAAGCTAGAAACTAGGAGAACATACAGAAGAATATAATTCGTTATAAACAGGCTTTGTTTTTCCCTTCATTTGTGCCCAGGTGGTGTTATTACCAAGAGAGGCAGGTACTGGGAAAGGCAGAGTTTTGGTCTGATCCAGTTTTCAGTCATTCTCACTTTAAACCACAAGGGTCCTGCTTTAGGACATAATTGATGTTTCCTTTAGGCTCGTTACATGCTTTTCAGAAGCTGCCTGGAGAACATCTGATAACGATTGCTGTGGGAAGTAGTCATGCTGAATCATACTTGTTGTCCATTGCAACTGGTGTATTGTATCTCACCGTGCCTATGCATCCTGTATGTGTTTCAGTTTCTGACACAGAATACTTTCATAGCTGTGGTGTTCATTGCAGAGATGGTGGGAGATGATAAAATTATCCAAAGCATACTGTGAACTCTGAAATCATACAGGTGCTTAGAGATGCTGGTGATATGGTAATTAGGAGTACTTTATTGACAGTATTTAAATTCCTCTTCCTTTACTGACACCTTTTAATGTAAAATTGAAATCTAGAGATAACAAATGTTGCGTAGTGTTACTTAATGCCTTATGTTGACTGCGGAAGTTCAGATCCCCACCCCACATATGCTCTCTTTGTAATACTCAGGAGAAACAAACAAAGTACTGAATATACCCAAGTGTGGGAACACCTCCAAGGGCACGTACTGGCACATTTCTGTTGTGGTTGTAAGAGCAGCTCTGGACATCCCACACTCAAACTAGCTACATCATCCCCAGGGTGCTTCAAGGTGCTGTGGGACATGCTTAGAATAAGCTGTATAATGGAATAAGGAGCTTGTTTGCCAAGTCATACAAACATTGCATGGACTCTTTTTATTCAGTGTAAAGCATTTTACAGAACTGTAGGTAAGCAGATACACAGACAGAGGAGATCCTTCTGCCTTCCTCTGCTGCCTTCAGTTACATGCATCTCCCTAACCTCAGTTAGGTTGGGGTAAGTGAAGGTGTTCAACTCGTCATCTGTCCCAAAATGGAAAGGAGAGTTTCTTGTTTCAAAACCAATTACAGTTTCCTGCTGTAATTCTCTACTCCAAAGTGTCTGGCTGTGTGGAATGGGGTATCTAAGAACCTGTCACAGTGTCTTACACACATGGGTGCAAAAAGGCAGGTTACTGGGAGGTAACACAGAATTGGTGACATACAGAGTTACTGAACAAATGTTGGTTGCTTAAGGCTGTAGAAGGCAACACACACATGTTAATTTATGATGTTGATATGAATGCTTTCTTTAAAGAAGCCTTGGGATGCCCTTAGCCGTGTGGTTGTCATGGAACAACACATGGTCTTTAATCTTGAATAGTACTACAGTTGTTTTTTGGATCTGGAGAGTATGTTGCTTGAGTTTCAGACGTGTCCTCCTTTTCTCAATTTTGTATTTAAATAGTTTCTGTCTCACTAAAGGCATTCCTGATAATGTAGTAGTTCTTGCTTTTGTGACTTTTCATCCTTTTGTGTAAGTTGCCATAATGAGACTTTTGTTCTGTCATTGGAGAATTTCTTATTGTCATAGTAACTAAATATGAATAACGCAACTATTTTTGGATACAGAAGGGTAACTGACACAAATGACAGAAAACTAACGTTTTCACCACAATTTGAGGGACAGTGTATTTGTTAAGAAGGTGTTCAACTCGTCATCTGTCCCGAAATGGAAAGGAGAGTTTCTTGTTTCAAAACCAAAATGAGTTTGTTGAATCTTAGCCTGATCCACACCAGGTACTCTGCTAGGTGATGAAACCTAGAGTTTCTGCAGACAGAGGAGGAGACAGGAGATCAGCATCAACTAGGACAACACTGAGAGAGCAGGTAATGTTGCAAACAAGGACTGGCACAGAGCAGCATGGATGGCCCAAGACAGCCCAAGGAGACTGAGGTGGTCCTTTGGCAAGGACAGAGAGATGCTGGCGTGCTGAACTGCGTTCACCTTGCGTCAGTCTTGCTGCCTTCTTAACTAGAGCTCAAATTTAGCTCTAAATTTGCCTAGATTTAAAAACAAAACCCAGGACTGTTCAGCTGATTTGTCATTTTAATGTGGCTGTCTTTGTTGCTGTTACTTTCTGGAAGTGA
Organism: Todiramphus chloris collaris; assembly: GCA_025345505.1. Taxonomy (NCBI): domain Eukaryota; kingdom Metazoa; phylum Chordata; class Aves; order Coraciiformes; family Alcedinidae; genus Todiramphus; species Todiramphus chloris. Next base: position 3,769,235 of record JANVCC010000076.1, read on the forward strand.
ACAGAACAGGTGTGGTTAAAGCTGAGTCGCTAGCTCACTTATTTGGGATTGTTGTTTTCATGACAAGCTCAGGGAAAAAAAAAAGGTATGGTTGGAAACTGTTGTGAGCTGTCAGCTCAGATCGAGTATGGCATGTGCAGCTCAGTGCCGTATGCAGTGTTTACTGCAGACAAAAGAGAGGAAAGTGTTGTTAATTCTCTCTCCACCATTTTCAGTGAGACCTGAAGAGAATGCTGGGAGGATTTTGATTTTCGTTTCTGTTTTTGTAAAAGACATTTCGTGTTTCCCAGGGTGATGTTCACAACAAGCCAGGTGTCAGCAGAGCCCGGACAAGAACTCAGCCCTCCTTTCCCCAACACCTTGTAGTACACTAGGAACCTGGCAGGAAAAGTGTCAGTCACCCATCCTTATCCCGTCCTATTTGCCACCATTCCCCCTAAGCGGTAACCCAGCAAAGCCCTGCCCCACGCTGCTCTTGGCTGCAGGCCTTTCGGTCAGCAGCGCTAATGAGACTTTGAGATAAGGCATCTGCTGGCTGGCCCCCGCTGCTCTGCGGGCTTGGCACTGCGTTGGGGAGGCCGGTGGCAGGTCTGCTGCGGGAGAGGCCTGGCGGTGACACAGCAGCTGCTCGCCGAGATAGCGAACGCTCCTGCAATTGAGCACCTACGTGCTGGGGGTTTTAAAATGTCCCTGGCCAGGAGGAGCGCGCGGCGCTCGCTTTCTGCCTCTCCGGAGCACTGGAGAGTAAAGGGAAGGGAACAAGCTGCACTAATGAAGGAAAGTCGGGGTGGGAGGGCAGAGAAGGCTCAACCCAGTAATGAATTCATTATTTCATCACGCTTTTGAGCATCTGGGCAGGGAAGGGAAGGCATGTTTTGCCCAAGTTAATTCTGGCTGATTATAAATAGAGGAAGGCAGGGGAAAACCTACCTTTCAGATGTTGTTTCTTCTGGTTTTTTGGCAGTCTTGTCCCCGTCGCGCAGATCGAAGCTCTATTTGCAAGGGGATAGATAGCTCAAATTAACACCTTATTAGAGGTTTAGAAGTACTGTGCATCTGTATTGGGTTCTATACTGTGATTGAGAGACCTGCTTACCCCTGGAGTCACTTCCAGTTCTTTCTTTTGTTACTTCTCTCACCTCATCCTTTGTCTAGAAAACTCTTCCTTGTTGCAGGCTCCTTATGTTGCAGCGCAAAAGCTTCATCATCATCTTCATTATTAGTATTCTTCATTATTATTAAAGCCCAAATCTAGTCCAGTTCTTACTGGTGAACAGCTAGGCTGGTTTTTAGCTCTTTTTTTTTCCTGTTGTGCAGCGAGGGATCTAAGCGTTTGGTTTCTTTTCTTTCCAGAAGTGCATGGAAGCTTAGCTCAAGTCAGTCTCTTTCCGCCTGGCTAGATTAACAGCAGGATAGCAGCAATTTTTGTTTTATTAGGCAGGAAACTTCTTACTTACAAGGGTGATCCCATGAATTCCACCTCTGTGCGTCGGCTGGCTTCAAGGGCGTCCCAGAGGGTGTGATGGCCTCATTCCAGACCTAGGAAAAACTGGAAATCTTTCTGTTCTTTTAATGGACAGATGCTTAAGTCCTAGTATTTAGAGGCCGATTTCATTTATTTTTCTAGTGATCAAGTGAAACTGTCAGCATTGGCAAGGAGAAGACTTAAGTACCCACCCATCTCTTCAAAAAAAGGTAACAGTAGGGTTGGTATTTTAAGTAATGGGGAGATACTGCCGATTCTGCCGTGATGGAAGCTATGGAAACCCCTGTCTTCAAAAGTGAAGCAGTGACTGCTGCATGCAGTGTGGGGACAGGGTGGCCTGAGCAAGTGCCACTTCATGGATTTAATTACATCTGGGGTCTGATATCCCAAGCAGCAGCTTGCCTTCTTACCTTCTCTGGCGGCCAATGTGAACACCAGTAGGAAGAAAGGAGAGGGTCCTGGGAATAAGCAAAGGCTAACAGGGCAAAGAAAAAAAAAAATTAAGGACTATCAGTGGAAAGCACATCAGATTAACAAACTTTAATTACATTTAATTTTAATCCTTAACATTTATCTAAAAGGTGATTGAGGGAAGGTTTATTAGGATTCTGCATCCCTATAGCCCTTCTTTGAAAGAACACTGAACAAGATGATTGCTTGCGTCTCTAATTAGAAGTTTTTCCCCTCTTGATCACCTAAAGTCAAATTCATTTACTCTGCTTGAAGCAAGGATTTAATTTGATTTTTTTTTTTTTTTTTTTTTTTTTGCATCAAAAGATGTCTCTCAAACTTGATACAGAACCACAGCCTGCTAATCAAGACAGAACCCATTACCAGCCCAGTTTTATGAATATTCACATCAGAGGGCAGCACCAACTTCATTAGGAAGGGTGTTGCTATCATTATTAAACTGTTGGAGTCCATTATGATTCATAGTGCTGTAATGATGACTGATACCCACTGAGGGCAGCTCAGAAGAATACCAGAGCATAATGACCTCACTTTTTTTTCTGTAAGCCTATAGGGCTTTTATAGGCTTTCAGCTTATGTAGTTTGGATTCTTTTCATCAAGTATGTGAAAGTTGTCTTAATATCCCTGATTCTCTTGCACAAGTGGTGTGAAGAGAAACACAAGAGCAATTAAAGAACCTGGAGGTTATGTTTGGGTGATGTGGTAAGTCAGTAATACTACTAATTCTTTCAGATCTTAGATCTCCATTAATGACTTGTTTCTTGTCAGACTAAAAGCTCAAAATTTATAAGCTGGATCAAGCCCCTTCTGTTCCTTCCTTGTAAAGTGAGAAGATGGTACTGCTGTTAAACCTGGGTTTGATCATTTGGGCAGCAGAACGGCTGTGGCTAATGGACCGTCAGCACTGTCAGCACAAGCCCTTTTTCCACTCTCCTTTTGCTTTCCTGCTCTGAGAATAAAATCCACTTGAGGTTAAATGTTACTACAAACAATTTGCTACCCCTGTCTTGCCTTCTTCGAATCCTTTCTTTATTCAGGGAAAGTGAAAGGAGGTTAGCCTGAGCTCTCCAACTCACAATCCCAAGCCTGCTTTGGTTATCAGTAAATAAATGAGTTTTGTGCAAACTAGCATGGTATTGATGGATTTTTTTTTTTTTTGACATCTACAACAGTCTGAAGTATTTGTGTAGCTTTTAGTATACTTTCTGAGCTCATAAAGAGGTTTCTGATCTCAGCATTCATGTATTGATGAGGTGACTATACTTAACCAAATACATTTGTACCATTCTTGCAGTCTCCAGTAGCTGAGGTGACTACTGCTTTTTTCTGTCCTCCAGACAATGCACTGTCTTAACGATCCTCCTCTATTCTCCTTGCATCCCAGAGATCACCTTTCAACCCTCAAAGAAGCTCTCTTTGGAGTCCTTTGGGATCTCTCTTTGCTCAGCCCTGAAGGGTGCTGAAAAAGCTGTGGAGGCTGCATGTGCCACTTTTGTTTCTCCTGCAGGTTGGGACTGGAACCTGGCTGTCTCTTGTACTGCTGAGTGCTTCTGTTTTAATTGACATTTCTTTCTACAATGTTCTTTTTATAAACATACAAGAGACTGTTAATGCAATTGGTGAGGCTGATTGTAAATTATTCTGTGATAATGATGCTCTACAAAGGAGGCATTATGGGAATTTAATTGTAAATTTCAATCTACCTGCCAGCGAAGAGCATCACCTTCTTCATTCTTCTTCCAGCTTGGCTTCTGTACTAGCTTGAGCGAGATCTCTCTAACGTTGAGAGCTGTCACTTCTTCAGCTACCCTCTTGTGACACCTGAGTGCATGTGTCCTAGTTGGTGGAAGCGTAGTTGCTGTAGCTGTTCACAGCAAAAGTAACATCAGTCTTTGTAGAATAGAAGAGGAAGGAGCTTCAACCAGCTACAGTGTTAATTAAATCTAGTGAGAGGAGTGGAAATGTAAGGGGTCTTGTAATAAGCAGGGCAGAATCGCAGAATCCGCCTTTGATTAATGATAATGCCAAGTGGATTAATTAGAAGATTAACTCAAATACTACCTAGAGGGGTCTATGGAGAAGAATGCCTAGCATTTCAATAAGACAAGCTGCAGTAGGCATCTTAACAAAGATTGGGACACATCCCCTTTACACGGATTTGGCAGAAATACCAAGTTGTGAAGCAGACTGCCTCTGGCAGCAGAGAACATCTCCTAATTAGATTGTTTGCACAACTCTTGTTGGCGGGAAAACATATCTTATTTAGGATCTTTGGGGATGCCCCTTAGGTAAACCTTTCCAAGATGAGTATTTAGACTAAGCTATTACGTTTTTGTCATGTCCTGATTCACCCCAGTTTCCAGATTTTAATGCTTATGCTCAGCAAAGTCTCTGTTCTGAGGTAAACGTGGACCCTGTGGGAGGCAGACTGTTAGCAAACCATCGCTGGAAGACGAAATGATTGTCACCACTTCCATGTGGAAATTCTTGTTTTGCTTAGTGATGCAACGTCACCTTCTCAGGTTGATATATTCCTTCATTATATGTGGCAATAAGCAACAAGTGGAAGAAACTGCAGTTCAGTCCTGCAGTTCTTTTAGAATTTTAGTGATGATTTACTTCTAAAACAAGTGTAGAAAGCTCATCAGAACTTGGTTTGAGAAACAGCCATTTATTTAAACAGGGAATTTCCCTTGCCCTGGATTACATTGCATGTGTCCTTTTAAACAGCTTTATTTCAACTAAGTCTATCTTAATTGATCCCTTGAGAACCTCTGAGAGGTTCCCTGCTGCACCAGCTCTTGCTTATTAATACGTTTTACTATTAACAAAGATATGTAAATACCAAGTTGTTTAAGAAAGGTCTTCACCTCCATTAGTGCACAATAGGTCTGCCATTCCTGCAGATATTTGCTGATGTTAGTTAACAACAATGCCTGCTCCTAATGGTCTTTTTGATTATTTGGTCTTATGTTCCACAGAAAGCGCATTAGCCTTATTCCTTCTCTGATAGTTGGTTTTAAGCTATTGCTGCTTCACTGATATCTAACCTGGTGTTTTCGGGAGCACAAGACATCTGTTGCTCATGTTGGCTTTAGTGGGATCGACTCTGTGCTTATGAGGAACGGGTCACTTTAGGCATCCAAACATACAGCTTGGAGTTCAACTTTTAGCACGTGGCTTTGGCCATTGTTAAAATCTCCTGAACTTACAGGGAGAAGTTTGTCCCAGCTTGAACAGATGACTGTTTAGCCAGGAATTTGAAGGGGCATGCTTATTGCAAAAAAACTGCAGAAGTGATGGGGACGCAGCTCTAGCTGTACCTTTCAACTGAGGATTATGGGACAGTTGGAATTTGGGACCATATGTCCCTGAAGCACTGAAAAAACCCCAATCCAGTGTATTGCCCATCTCCCGTTTCCCCTAACAACCAAGTGAATCATCTTTGGAATTTCACAAGCAAAAGATGTTCAGAAAGTGGACTTGAGAAACAGGCCCTGTTTACCTCTGTTTCTCTTTATGAAGTGACCATATTCTTTCAGCTTGTCTGTAAACATGGTTGAGTTGGAGGAGGTTGGTTTGTGTTATCCTCTCATGGTTATGGGCTCTTCAAGTGATCTGTCAATGGACAGTTACTTTTGGACAGGTACTGGCTTTTTGATGTTGCTTTAGACTGAAACTGTGTTGTATTTTTTTAATCTGCACCTTCAGTGTAACTGTTGGAAAATCTGTTTCTGACATGTTCTTTTTGATAAACCCCTTAATACTCTTTGTCTTTGGGGATAGGACACGTTCCCCCCATATAATTAGCCTGTCTCATTTCAGACTTCACAAGAAAACAAAATGAGTACTTTTCCATCATACTGAAGTTGTGCTCTTGCTTCCAACCCACACTCCAATTTTGTACGTCAGGCTTCCTGTACCACCAAAGCTCTGTTATCAAAGAAGAGAAAAGAAGTGGGGAATGGATCAAGAATAGATGGATCTTATAATGTCTTATGTTTAAATGCCTGGCTGGGTATGTAGTTGTAGGACTTGTGCATGGATGTTGAGCGTTTTTGTTATGTGTGACAGCCTCCCCTCTGTTGGGCAGCATCTTGAATCCCTTATCAGAGTGAAGATCTCTAAGGCAGGGTGCAGAGAAAACCTCAGCAAGCTGGAGCTGCGGTAGATGCTGGCCTGTGAAAAGGAGGAACAGCACACATTTTTGCCTGCCTGTTATATGGATCTTTACTTGTGTGTATTTGACATACATACGTGGTGTCAGTTACTTTAGGATCTACAGTTACCCAAGTGTTCCCAGTCTAATAACCTGCTTTCAGTCACTTAATTTTGCTTACACTGTCAGCCTCAGCATTAAATTACTGGGCTTCCTCTCTGCCAAAGGTAAATATTTCTGTGAAATCTCAAGGGGACTTCTCTGACTACAAAAGGGGTGAATGAAATGTCTGAAGACAGTGTGTAGGGTTTTTTTCAGAGATGCATAGTATCAGCAGGATTGCATGAGTAAGAAGCTGAAATTTATCACGGAAGCACTTCCATGACAAGAAGTGATTTTGCATCCTCCAATGAAGACTGGCTTGGTGCTTACAACATGACTCCTTGAAGACCTTTTACCTGATTTATTGTATGACCTCTGCAAGGAAAGGTGTCCACCTCTGAAAAGACGTGCAAGACAAATACTTTTGATTTGTAGTCTTTATAGTTCAGTAGGAAAAGGGCCTTCTGGACCTTGGTGTTATGTTTTCTTTCTAGTGCTTCTTTCTACAGTCTGAGCATGCAGTGTGGAAAAAAATCCTGAGAATGCTGTTCTCCACATATTTTTATGCTCAAAATTCAGGCAATAACAACATTAGCACCGCGTACACAGCCTTATTTTGTTTTCTTTATGTGCGTGTGTTTGTACATACTGTAATCTAAATGCCATGTTGCATAGAGCCTCTCAGACATGTGCATTTCTGTAGAAGCTTTAGATCCTTTGGATAGTACTTTCTACACTCCTTTCATCTTCCTTTCATTTTCTGCTCCTCTCAATATTGTTATGGTTCAGAATCTTTATAGATTTTTATGGGGTTTTTTTTCCCTGTGACTCTGATCTTGGCATCAAATTCATTATATGCAGAAAGGGTGATATGTAGAGAGTGGTAATGAAGTGAATGTGATTCTTCAGAGGCACAACTGTTTGCCCAAGTGGTTACAACTGTGGAGAGTTGGGGCTCCAGACCACAAGTACAAGCTGCACACTTCTTTTTCAAATAATAACTTTGCCTGTATTAGGTAATTTCCAAAATTACAAGTGCTACAAAAAGACACTTTTATGAGGAGAATAATGTTTCCAGAATATACACATTCGCTCCTAGTCCTGTAAAGTGCCAACATATCTGGAATTTTAATAAAACACCATTTTTATATAATTTTTGAACTATTTTAGGGATGTAACAGATTTTAAAATCCAGCATTTACAATTTCCCTTTGCTTCCAGGGCATGCACAGTTGAACTTAAGAATATTAAGGTGACCTGGTTTTATAGGCCGTATGGAAAATAGTACCAATAAAATACCTCAGAACTCTTTAAAATAACCTAAAATAGAGCAGCAGCATGGATGGTGTAAAATTTTTATTTCTATTCTGTTTGAGGTGACCAGTATAATTTTTTTGCCACCTACTTAAGACTTTTCATCACACTGCATTACCTTGTGTTTGATTCAAAACCTTTAGAAATTCCTGGCTTGAATACATGTACTGGATAGTAAAGAGTGATTCTGGCTGATGAATGGATTGAGAACAGCCCTGTGGAGAAGGACTCGGGGATATTGGTAGGTGAAAAGATGGACGTGAGCTGACAATGTGCGCATGAAGCCCAGAAATCCAAACGTATCCTGGGCTGCATCCAAAGCAGCATGGCCAGCAGGTCAAAGGAGGGGATTCTACCCCTCTATTCCACTCTTAATGAGACCTCACCTGGAGTACTATGTCCAGCTCTGGAATCCTCAATGCAGGAAAGACATGGACCTGTTGGAGTGGGTCCAGGGGAAGGCCAAAATATGATTAGAGGGCTGGAACAACTCCCCCTGTGAGGAAAGGCTGAGACAGTTGGGGTTGTTCAGCCTGGAGAAGAGGAGACCTTACTGTGGCCTTTCAATATTTTAAAGGTGGCCTATAAGAAAGATGGAGAGGGACTTTTTGGAAGGGCCTATAGTGGCAGGACAAGGGGTAACCGTTTTAAACTAAAAGCATGTAGGTTTAGATTAGATATAAGGAAGAAATTCTTTACAGTGGAAGTGGTGAGACACTGGAACAGGTTTCCCAGAGAAGCTGTGGATGCCCCTCCCTGCAAGTGTTCAAAGCCAGGTTGGATGGGGCTTTGAGCCACCTCATCTAGTGGAAGATGTCCTTGCCCATGGCAGGAAGGGTGAAGTAGATGATTTTTAAGGTCCCTTCCAACCGAAACCATTCTGTGGTTATACCCAAGGCTCTTCTGTGTGATTAGTTAAATATCTTCTTCATTCACCAAAGGCAGAGGAGTCGCAGCTGGGCAGTTAGGACTCCTGTTCTTGGGGCTGTGATCTTTTAGACCGAAATCTTGTAGAGACATTGCATCCTTGTGAGAGATCTACCTTTAGGGATTGTCTCAGGGATTATTCAGTTCAGTTACATGGAAATAATGCTTGAGTTGTGCTAATGCAAGCAACGGTGACACAGTGCCCTTTTGGAATAGTGTGACGTGACAGGAGAACAGCCAGCTGTTTGATACTCATTTCTAACTGACATGTACTGCAATAGCTAAAACTTCTCAGTCCCTTCTGCAAAGGGTAAGCCCTGATGATCAGCTCATGTACTTTGTTTGCGAAGAAGGGAACATCTGAAAACAATTCAAATGAAATTTAATATTAAAGGTGAAGGAAGACCCTGCCAGCACCAAACACAAGCTAAAATTCAAACAGTTTAAAAAATAAAGCTATCATTTCCCTATGTGATTTCTCATTCCTGTCTTTACCAGAGAACGTAGGGGAGGTGGAAGGTGGCAGGTTTTAGTTGGCATGGTGGCATCATCTAATAGGCTTGGTTGCAGTGAGAGAAAAGTCGATCTGACCAGGAACCTCTGTATTACTCTTTTGCATTAGTATATGTACACAGATGTGCAGGGTGGGAGGTTAATGCTCTTCTGTCAGCAAAGCTCCAGGAGTGGGTCAGAATCTCACAATTCGGACACTCATTTCCAGTAATAGTGGGATTTCACATTAGAATATGAGCATGTGAAGGGGGCCAGTCCGTAGGCTTTTACATAATCAAATAGCTCAGCTTCACATGTGGAGCACTTCTACCGGGGCAGTCTGTCTGGCTGAGGTGCACCAACAGAAGTGAGTCCTGTGTAAGGTTAGAAAAGGATGTGAGACTGCGAAGGACACATCTGGTTTTGTTCTCTCTAACTCAAATGTTGTGTGGATGGTTTAGTCAGCTGGAGAAGATGAATCTAAACAGTCTGCTTACCTCAGTAAGACCAGTTGTCTTAGGAACAGAGGGTTCATGTGAAAAACTGATATTTACTGTGCGTGTTTTCCTGAAAACAAATGAGATAGGCAAATTTTCCAGCAAATCTTCAAGTCCCAGCCTTTTAGTCTAACATAATGGATCAGATTAGCAAACATGGCTGCTCATACATTAACTAAAATAAGCGGGTGTGAAGAGTGACAAATTGGATTAAAATGCAGAAATTTTTAAGTGTAACTGATAACCTTATTGGTACACACGCCCTTGCACTTCATGCTGATAACAGGGGAAGCCTAATTGTCATTCAGAGTGGGAATTTGCATGGGGAGAGAAAGGCTGGCGGCTGGTTTGGGATTCCTTTAACGGAATACACCAGAAGGATGCATGTCTACCAAATGCCTGTCTGTTTCTAGCAGATTTCATAGAAACCCGGTGTGCTACATCAAAGAGGACTGGAGGGGTGGCTGGGAAAAAAAATTGTCTACCTGGAAATGCTGCCTTTTTTGACATTTAGCTACAGCGGAAAACAAATCACAGACCTGAGAGGAAACAGCCTAATGAGAGTATTCAGAGGTGTTGAAATAAAGATAATATTGTCTAGGTGGTGACATAAAAGACAACTTTGTGTCTAGAATGGTAATGAGGATGCTCCCACCTTTTAGGCTCCCGACAGACTTTGAAGTAAAGAGGGGAAGAAATACAGAAGAAAGGGAGGAATCAGTGGTGTCCAGAAGACAGGGTTGGAGAGACTGTAAAATGCTGGCAGGGAGAGCTATCAGCCAGTGCTGGAAATGCCCCCATCCTGTGCTGTGACATGTATTGTAAAAAATAAATATATGATAAAGCTGTGGTTTTACCACCTGCAAACTGTCTGATAGTTAGTCCCACATGAGTTTAGTCTGAATAAAGATCTTAAAGAAACAGGTTGGAGAAAGCCTTTCATCAGTGCCCCCAGCAGAGCTTTCCCAGCACCGTTGCAGTGGATCTGAGTGCCATCACACGCGCTGTGATGGATGTAGCTGTCTGCAGGCACTTCTGCACTGGGTCCTGGTGCCTGCTGAGGATTCAGCCAGCAGCAGGGCGGGTTTGGTCCTCCTGTGAGACCCTGCCCATCTGACCTCTGCTACCTTGAAGCCCCAGGGTGATTTAGCTCACTTTCTTGAAGTGCTTCACTTGCAGCTTCTGCATCTCTGCCTTGCAGCCATCTTTTGAACATGCCTTTCCATATGGTAAGTCTTGTAAAAGCTGTGGTCAATTCATAGCACACGATTGCTTGGAAGCTGTGGTAAATCCCTTCTTTTGGGTATCAGAGTGAAACCTGACAACTTGACCTAGAAATTCTACAGAAATTCAAGGAAAAGGATAGTTAATGGATTAACTCCACAGAGTAGCTGAGAGAAAGGCTCCATGTTTCTTTCTGCTGCTGTTTAAACAGAGAGAGATTTCTTTAAGTGTCTGCTTTAACCCACATGGACAGATCTCTGCTAGCTGGTGACCCAGGAGAACAAAGAACTTTGATCGGTACCAAAGGAGTTCACAGGTCCTTTCTCTTCCCTTACAAACACATTGAAAAAATACAGTTCTGTTTTATTTAGTCAGAATAATGAAACGCAGAAAGTGAGAGGTTAAGAAGACAGAGGTAGACAGCAGAGGGAAAATGTTTTCTGGTTAGTCTAATGGAGAATGTACTTTGAAAAGATGTTGCACATGGCAGGGGCCACGAGGGGAGATGCCTCTGTGCAGCAGAGAAAACTGATGCCAAGCAAGCAGAAGGAGCAATTCGATGGCCAAATCTTTCAGATATCTTTTTAAAATAAAATGTGCAATTATTACTTGAACTCTGAAAGTACTTGAGACTTCTGTGTATTTTGTGGGAGGATTGTGGTTGGTTCAGTAGTGGCTTAATCTCCATATTATTCTGAAGGATTGTTAAAAAAAAACCAAACCAAAACAACTCAGTGTTTATTTACTGCCTTGCAGGTGGCAAAGGTCTGCAAATTTCCTCCAGACAAGCCTGTTTCCTATTAAGAAGATGCTGATCATTGACATTTAACATCTGTGCCCAATAGAGAGCACATAGTTCTCTGGGGGAACTTAGATTTGGTAAGGAGGCAGGGACCTAAAATTGTTTGTCCTCCACTGAGACATTCATATTTACTGATGTCTGAGAGATGCTTAGAGGGATTGCCTGATAAATTATTCTACTGTCTTGCTTGACTCTGCAGCTGAACATTGGAAAGATAGCGTTTTGCCATTAAATGAAAAATACAGGGACACGAAGATGTCTGTCTCCCTGATCTGCCTGTGTGATGGCTTTGCTGGCACCATCCGTCTTGCAGAGCAGTACACTTGTTTGTGACCGAAGAGATAAACCCAGTGTCACAGAGTGTACCCTGCTCCTGTCCAGCTGTAAAACGATCATTAAAAGAGCTCCAACCTTTCATTTTCTTTCTTTATGTAGTTTCTGGTGTGACCTAGCAACAGTGAAGTAACAGCTGTGAAGTCAGTAGTTCCCCGAAGAATTTTCTTCCCATCATTGAGAAACACTGTTCCCCTACCAAGAAATTCACAAAGCAGGTTGTAATAGACTTTACGTACAATTCTGTGTTTCTTAAATATTCAGCAGTTTCTCTTTACTCATGTTTTGACAGATTCAGATCCACGCGATACAGTTATTTTTAATTATTTTTTTTCTTTTGCTTCCAGAATTTTAAAACTGTAATTGGATTCTTTTGTAACTTATAAACTTGGAATTTATTTAATTTTTAAAAAATTTTATATTTTTTAGAGAAACTTCTTATTCTACCTGTGTAATTTTAACCTTTTCAAGTCAAAGCCAGCTCGGGTACCTGCTCTTTCTTTGCATTTAGACACTGTTTGAGGTGCAGATCTGCCATTTATCAGAGAACTGAGATGTGACACCCCAGCTGTTTGTTCTTGCAACTAATGCTGGTTACCTAGACACTCAGATGGTTTAACTGCCTTGCTTCCCTTAGCAAGCTTTTCAGTGAGGGATCATCTTCTAGTTATGCTTTCCCTTCTGAATCAGGGATGGAGTCTGGCTGTCATCCGGGAGTGGGTGTCCTTGCATTTGTCAATGACCTGTCAGCAGAAGGTTTTTAAATGTCAATAGTCAGAATTCTTTCTGCAGAAATGCACATTAGGTAGAGAGCTACTTTATCATCTAGAACAGCTGGTCTGCACAACTAAACAGATCACCTAGTAAGGAATGATCATGGGAGGAATCGGAAGGAGAGAAGTGCCATCTGAAATGGTGCAAACAAGTTGTACGTTCAAAATTGTAGGTTTTAGCCTGATGCACTTATGGAGATGATCTTCAGTACTGTGGATAATTCTTTACCTATGCACTGGCAGATTTTCCAAATCGTGATACAGCTTAAGCTGGGACTTGCAGGGTTTTTTGTGCTGTGACATGTTGCCCTACATTTCTCAAGCAGAATATAAAACCACAGAATCTTAGAGATACAGACATGGAGAAATTTAATGATAAGTTTATTATAATTTCCTGTGTCATAATACCCAGTGTCTGTATTGCACGCTTGGAGATATATTTATGACTGAAGAATGAATTTGCACTTCAGTTGGATGATGATGCACGCTTCTTGATCCTGAAGTAGGAGTGAGGGCTTGAGGCTAAATATGTCAGTTTTGTAATAGTAATTACAATATATGTAAACCTAAAGAATTGCAGTTACGCATTTGAGACCTTCACTTGTGGTCTGTGGACAGGACTGTGAAAAGAAATGAGATTCAGGAATGTCAGATCCCAGACATGAGTGGAGCTGGAATCTATTCATATCCTTTGCACACAGATTCTTGAGGTTGCCATAATAAAGAAGTTACACAATTGCAAATCTTATCTATATTAAAAAAAGAGAATGTGTATCATTTATAGTTTTGTTCTTAATGATTGCACACTCAAGCTGTTTTGGTTTTTTTTTAAATTTTCCAGATGAGATTCTCCTCTCATCACGTAACTCTGGAAGTTTAAGCATTATACAGTACGCTAATATTGCAAGCTTTGTGACAAAATCCAAAATATCGTCAGTGTTATGGGTAGAAGATTAAGTTGCTTCAGATTATAAACATAATGAATTTGCAAGACCTGTGGTGGCTTTCAAGTAATCTTTTGCTGTTCTGTTTTTTTGAAGGAGGTGTATGAAAATGAACTGAAAGCAAACAGCATGCAGTATGGCACAGGAGGGAGTTCTTCATTTCTGTTGTATTTATCATTTAGCACAGCTCTGAGCTCCGTCAGACTTAAATGGCAAGCTCATTACTAATTTCAAAGTTCAAAGTGTTCTTTAATCTTTCCTTTATTTTGCTCACTCATAAATAGCATTATGGCTTTCAGTGCCCGATTCCAGGGTTCTCGACAACTCTCAGGTTGTCCTTGATAGGTGAGAAAATCCATCTTGCCAAAGGAGCCATGATTCAAGAGGTCAGAGCATTGTTTGTCTCTGGAAACAAGGCCCATAAAATACTGCTTAACAAAGGGGTCTATTTGCAATGTGGAGCCTCAACATATATCTGGTGAGTGCCTGGACATCAGAGCCAAAGAAAGAAATTAAAGAAAATAAATACCCAGCACTGTTAAACATATGCCACTATTCACTGAGGAGAAGAAAGAAATCCATAAAAGGAGCCACTTTTTATTAAGGAGTTTTCTTAACAAGGATTATTTCTTACTTTTTGAAATGTGCTGATGGTGTTTTCACTTTATAGTGAAATGGAAAGAGGCACATTTTTGAGAGAGGCTCTTGCATTCATCCCTTCTTCCCCTATCACTTTCATGGTAATAAGCTCCACAGATCCCAGAAGCAGTTTTCTGTGTAGCTGTGGCAGGTCTCTTAGTAGATTAAAAGGTCAAGGTGGATTTATAAAGGGATTTAGTGTGTTTGGAGCTTGTGAGAGATTTTGAGTTTAAAACCCACTAAGATTGATTATTCCCAGAAGAGATAAAGGTTTGGCAAAAACGAGGCAAATTTCCCTTTTTAAACCACTTGTGAACCCTCAGAACCTAATATAGGTGAAAGAGAAAGGTAATAGTGACCTTTTCAATCCTGAGAACACAATCTGGTTGGCTCGCTTCGGTGGCAGTTCAACAATTCTCTCTAGGAAGTGGGTCTAGACCCTCAACTCCATATAGACCTATGAATGTTTGGCTGGATTCCAGCCTAAATTGTAATCAAATTGGTAAACTAGAAATGAAAATTTCCATTGCTAATATGCTGAGCTGGCCACCTCCCTTTATTATATTATTTACTATTATTTAATGGTGTGCTGCCCTAGTGACCAAGGCTGTGTCAAACTTGAATGAATGCTCACAAAGGATGTTATGTCACCCCCTTCTTAGAAGCCACTGGAGTCTTGTGATGCCTGTGTGTCTTTCAACCTGTGATGCCTGCGTGTCTACTCTTCCACACAGACATTCACAAACGTATTATGTCTTTGACATGGTGCTGAGAGATTCTTGAAGAGTTTTAATGATTTTCTGCTTCACGTTGTCTGTATTAGACATGTATTATCTATATGGGGACCATAGGACTGAAACTCTGTGTCTTTTTCATGGGATCAGTTTAGGTTACTGTAATTAGAGCTATTTCATAAATGCTTTTTTGGTCAACTTTGGTTTGTTTTTTTGCTGGTACACAATATCAAAAGGCAAAGGTAATTCCTCATCAGTAGGTAATTCTAACTTTTAATGGTACAGGGAAGATAATGCTGAATACAGTTACTTTGCTGCTCTTGCTGATGCCATACCTTCAGCAGTGGTGTTTAAACAGCTTGTTTAAAAAAAGACAGCGATGGAAAAGTGAGATTCCCCTGACATGCATCTGTAGTGGGGTCACATGTACTGGAAGGCACAATGGGGCTGAAGAGACCTTCTCAACCTTCTGGAAGATGCAACGGCATTAATTTAGTCTGTTGTTATTCACAAGACACCACTCTGTGCAAGCAGATGCAGGTAGAGTGACTGCTGAAAATAATTGCTGATAAAACACTTACCATTTTTTCATGTATCAAAAATACATTCGTGAATGGCCTTAATTTCCCTTGTCTGTGTGACCTGGTCCATATTCCAAGGTCTCAGCTCATAGGGCCATTTAAGGCCACATTCCTCAGAGCTTTTCTGGTTTAGGAGTCCCAGGAAATGGAAGAGCTCCTTCAGCCATTTATCCTTATGCTCCATCAGCAGCTGTTCCACTCGCTTGTATCCCGGTTCCCTCACCCGTTCTGTGCTGCTCAGCTGCACGTGGAATGCAGTGGGAACCAAGGGGAAAGGGGGCAAACAAACGGTCTGGCAGGAAACTTCAGAAGACATGGTACTTTTGATGGAGCAAAACAACACTTTCTACAAAAGAATTGCTAAATTAGGTAATCTTTTTAAGTGGTTGATGGTTAAATAGTTAAAGAGAACATGGAGTTCTCAGGAGTACTGTTTTGGGCTTTGCAGAAGGATGGACATGGGGTGATTAGACTGGTTTGCTGCTTCTAGACTGTCTTTATGTTGATAAGGCCTGTGTATTTTTTTCCCTAATCCTGAGATTCTGTGGAAGATCATTCATCTCATTTATGTATATAGCCAGCTCCTGCTTTGATTAATTGTACTTTGTGGAGAGGGCTGAACCGTTACCCTCCAGAGGTCCCTTCCAACCTGAAAAATTCTCTGGTTCTGCGGTTGCATGTTGCAGGCTGCCAGTTCAGCTCCAGCCTTGCCTTTCTTTGCAGTCAGTAACTTTGCCCGCAGCGTTAACTTGCTTGTGCTATCTGGGGCACCAGCTGGAGTCATTTGGAAATGTTGTCTTTCTGGAATAAGTCACAAGGTGTTTTGTTTCTTAGCATGAATTTAGTTTTCAGGGCAGTGGCTCTTTCCAAAACTATGTCAATTTTTCTTTCATGCAGAAGTTCGCCCGAGACTTCATAAGCTTTACGATGATTATTTCTGGGTTTGGAAGTCACAGTCATAACAGTTTTTCAGGCCAACACCAGCTTTGCTCTTGCATAAATTTGTGGTGCTTTTTGTTTGTTTGTTTGAAAGAAAATTTCCGAAAGTCTCAGGCCTCCGTGTTTTGATGAAATAGAATTGTTCTCAGAAGCACAGTTTATAACGTGGAAAAGGAGCCAATTTCTGAGAATGCCTTTGGTTGAAAGTAAATTCATACTACTGCCTGTAATCTTGTCTCAATTTCCATAAGGTCGCTGTTCTGTCAGTAGATGCTGCAGTACCTTGTCATAAACTCAGGAGATTATACAGTTCGTATGAAATGGAGCAGGTTTTATTTGTTGTTGTTGCCGGGTTTGGGGCTTTTGCTTTTTTTTGTGTTGTGGCTTTGTTTGTTTTAAGTAAGCACATTGTACAGAAGGCAGACTGGGTTTACAGTGTTTTCTTATTAAGGACAGCTATAGTGCCGTCTGTTCTCGGCTTTTATGTTAAATACACTGACAACTGTGAAGCAGATTGCCTGTTTTCAGGAGGTGAAGCTCAGCTGTGGGCTGTGCTAGAACCATCCTGGTTAGGTTCTACCATGTAGGTATGCAGTTATACGTATAGAGTCGGCTATGCCTGTAGCTGTTTGTAACCTGAACAGTTCTCATGCAAAAGATGATTTGCTGATGGAACTGCCTTCAGAAAGAGCCCAAAGAATTTCTGCTTTCTGAGATAAAGAAATTTCTAAACTTCACTGAGTATTTTAGCTGTGATTTGACTCCGCTAAGATAATGTCTCCAGTCAGCTTTGCCTCTGACAGAAGCCATTTTTGCCCCCAACCATTTGTTCCCTAACTCATCTCTTTTTGTCAGGGTAAACATTTGTGTAGCTTTGTGGCAGATCAGATTGAGGAGCTGACATGGTTTTTTTGGCCGGGACAGCCCAAGGGTGATAAGAAGAGGCTGGGGTAGGGAGGGTAGGACTGCTTTCAGCAGCGGTGTCAGCTTATGGCAGCTTCACACATTTGTGATACTGCAGCCAGGGGCTCTGGGAATTTTCAGAAAGAAAGCATCAGTCGTTTCCTGAAACTGAGTTTTGCAAAGCAGCACGAACTCGATGCGTTGGGTGTTGAATAAGAAAACTTATCCAAGTCCAAGGAACCAGTTTCCACTTAATGATACCCTGGATGGACGAAGTGAATGTTTGACCTTTTAAACTGTCCTGTGCGTGTTTGCCTTCAATGTGTTTGTGTGCCTGCTTCAACACCGAGAGATTATGAATTTGACTTCTTTCAGGCTCCTTAGTTCTGCTCTGAATCACATCATCCCTGGGCATGACGCAGCTATAATGCAGTCGAAGGGTGAAGAATATCAAGCTCTTTGCTCAGGTAGAGTCTCCAGATTCACTAGTCAGCTGTCAGGTAACCAGCCTGGGAGGAACTGAGGAACCATGTCCTGGCAATTGCTTGTTACAAGGGTAACGATTATGTTCAAGAGGATAAATGTACATAAGATGATGGCAAGAGAACTCTTTCCGCTTTACTTGTGAAGATGTTGGATTGCAGCTGGAAGTAAGTGATAAGGAACACAGCCAAGCTGGAAATAAGCGGTGACTGTCTTGCCTTCTTTCAAGTGTGTTGTGCCCTCTTGGGACATCAGGGAGCTTTCTGGTTTGTAAAGGCCGGTAAATGGCTGATTAGTGAACAGAAAGGAGCTGTAAATCCTTCCAAAACATACTTTGCATTTTTATTAAGTAAAAAGTCCCCCTGAATGATGTATGATCAAATGTTTTTGTATTTCCTATCAACAAAGCTAATTGATACAACAGCTCACTATACAGAAAGCTTCCTTCCTGCATTTCATTGCTTCATCTTAGTCTATATTATCTAGAAAACAGATCCTTCTTATAGACTGGCAGTGACCTTCAGGGCCAATAAATGTGGAAAGGTTTTAAGGAGAAATAAGCGTGTCATTTCATTGTCCTCTGCCCTTTTTCTGCAGCAAATCTAGATGCCCTCTAATGCTGCCCTCCAAGACAGCATGGACCATTTGCTTGTTCAGTGCTTTTGAACTGAGGAAAATCTTAGAAAGCCAGATTAATTTCATTCAGTGTGAATGTGTCTATACAGTTATGAGCATGGTCATGAAAAATAGGGAATATAACAGAAATAGATAGTAGCCAGAGATGACCATCCGTACCTTCACAACAGCTCTTCATGCTATCAGCTTAGTTAGAGGTGAGGAAATAAAATGGACTGGAATTTTAGTGATACCAGGGGGACTTGAAACAAAATCCATTGAGAAGTGGCCCCGACTGACTCTGGGACTGTGCTGACCTGCCCTTACTCTTCCTCAATGTGAATGGTTTTGAAAACTTTCCCCACTTTCAAGGGAAATAAGGTAACCAGAGAGGGAGCAGTCAGTTTGGATACAGGCTTTTCTTACATGGTTGCTCTAACAAAATAGGTATCTTCATTAATCAAATTACAAATATAATTTATTTTATTGAATGACTTTAATTGGAATGAAGACAGTCCTGTGGAGAAAACACATGGAACTAATGAACCTGGTTTTTTTTAAGCATCCAGAGTTGAGCTAATCTTTAGTTTCAGTGCACAGAACAAAAATTATTTGCGTTCAGTTAATTTTGTTTCCCAGACTGTATCTTTAAAATTCTTATCTGATAAAAGAGAAAAAACTTCATTGCCTTAATGTTCCTTTTGCTTTCTCTGCTTTAGCTAAATTTGGGAGGGTAATGGTTGCTCCAGTGGCGAGTGAATAGCTTGTCCCTGGTTTGGGTTTTTTTTTTTTTTTGGTCATTACTTTAGTGTCATTTTCAATCCTCTTCCCTAGTTCTTTTTTTATATAACATCTCATAAGCATTTCTTCTATCATCTGGGCATCCTCTGCCTCTCCTCTTCTTTGCTTACCAGTTCCTTTGCTTTTCTTTCAAGTGTGCTTATTATTAGCCTGTGCTGACTGGAGGCATATTTAAGTATGTGTGTTGCTTAGTTTTCTATGGCTTAGCTGGCACCTTATTAAATAGTCTGTGACTATTCCTTGCAGACAGACTGCGTGCTAACTTTTAGAAAGGGTCTCTGTGCTCAACTGGTACAATCATCATCACCAGAATGAAGGAATCTGCTTTGTAGCATGTCAGCATAGCTCCTTTGCTTTGTATTAACCGAGTAGTTTTATCTCCTTTCTGTGGATTTGCTGACTGATGTGCTACAGAATGTCTCTCCCGTCCCTGATTTTTTTTTTGTCTTTGTCTATCTGGCTGTGTTGTGATACAGAAGAGATTCAGTGTGTGATAGGGTTATGTTAGTGTTTGGATGCTATAATTACCTGTGTAAAACTGAGCTGCTCTTTAAACTGAGTCACTGCATTCAAAAAATCTGGTTTTTGCTATGCCAAAAAGCTGTGTATCTGGGCCTGCATTTATTTATTTACTTATTTTTCAATCTATGGCATAACAGGTAGGATACCCTATTTGCTTTACTTTCTCAAGACCAAAGTATATGCAACCAATTCCCTGTGACAAAATGCTAGGTCCTATGCTGCTTTGAAGCAATCCTGCTTTTCAGTTTCAGTTCAGTACGCATGACATTAACTTAAGTTTTAGTGCACTGAAAAGCAGCAGGGCTGTAAATCTAATAACAAACACTCTGCTATTCTCCCACAAACTGTGCTCTTACCCAAAGTAAAGGAGATGAAGGTGAGGGAAGGGGAGCCATAGACCTTTCCAGCAATAAAATTATATTGTTCCTTTTGATTGTAATACTCCATTAAGGGAAGGATCTGATGATAGTGCTGGTTTTGGAGATTTTCATCTGGTAGCCCCTAGGACAGATGAATCTTCACTTGCATTTTTTGGCAGCAGCATGTTTCAGATGTGACCCTGTGAGAAAAGGAAGTAGCTGGGACTTTGGATTGCCTGTTGAGACAGCTGGGAAAAGTGTGGTTGCAAACTCATGCTGTTTTGTTTGTGGTATTTTTTTTCTCTGCATGAAAACAAAAGATACTTCCAATTGGTTTTCGTCACTATAAAACCAGAGGAACTAACCTAAAACTTTGTTTCTTCCATCCCTCCTTTTTATTTTGTACTTTGTTTTCATGTGCAGCAGCCTTTTATTTCTCACTCTTACAGTAACTGGTTGTATGTACCTCCAAAATGCCACTTCTAGTGCACAATGCCTACAGCTAGGATTGAAAGAAGGAAAAATGAGGATTTGCAAAACAAAGCCCCGCATTGGCAACGTCAGCAGATTGATGGTCTGCCCTACTCCTCCCTTTCCTACTTCTAACCCAGCATTGTATTTTCCTTCAAAACCTGTTATTTATAGTGCTAATAAAATCAGCCATGGATGCTCAGTGCTACCTAGAAGGTGTGGTAGGTTTGTTGAGAGAAGTGGTGTGGGCTGTTGGCCTGTCTCCTCTGCGCCTGGAAGTAGCCTACGCAGAATATCCTCTGGTGAAAGCCAGAATGGTCAGTGGCCCATCCCTGGATGCGAGTGTCGGTGCATCCTCTCGTTACCCAGATACTACTGCAACAGGAAATGTGACATGGGAGTGGGTTCCTGCCAGCTCATCACCACGTTGCTATGAGAGGGGGGCTACCAGTTCCAGTAGCACGTGTGGTGTCAGTGGTGTTGACATTCATCTTGCTTCTTTGATGAGCACACTAGAATAGTCACTGGAAAGAGAATAAGGAAACAGAAGATACTATTTGGAAGGGAGAGATAAAAGGTAAAGGAGTGTACCACAACTTAACTATGCCTTTCGATAGCAATGCAGCATTAGGCAGTGGATCTCTGTAGTCAGACAGGATCTTCTTTGAGTATTTGAGATTGTTTAACACTTTTCCTCTGCTGTGTTGGAGTTATTTGGGCTGGGAAAACTTAATGCATGTGAGAATGAGTCTGGCATTGGGTGCAAGCAGAAAGTCTAAGACTCAAGCCACAAGTTCTTGATAAGATCTGTGATAAGCTCTAATAATTTTTATAGACTGTCTGTGCAGCTTGGTGGAAAATGAGAGCAGGAGTGCCAGGTGTTAGTTCTGGAGGATTTTGTTACATGAGAGAAACAGGGTTCAGGTGGCATCTCATCTGTTTCTTCTGCTGACCGAGAAGGAAATAGTTTCAGGATCCACTTGGTTGCTCTCTAAACATTTTAAAGTTTCTGTCAGGCTCTTGCTGTCAACAAAATCTATCAGGGAGAGCTACTCGTAATACAGAACCAGAATGGCAATGCCTTGCAAGGGTTTGGTTAATAATAAAAAAATATATGTAATATATCAGAATTCCTTAAATACTATCATGTTGTCTTTACGCTAGATGTGCATAGATGCCTATTTGTAAGAAGAAACAAACCAAGGAGATAAGCTTTTGACATCCTCCAGATTTCTCCAGCTTTGCTTGAGGTGCTTTAGACTTGTCGTGGGAAGAGGGAGTGAAACAGTTGGATCGCATGTTTATTCCAATTTTGGTGATTTTGCTGGCATAGCTCAGAGAAGGGTGCTTGTGAATTGTTGCTGAAGCTTCGTAAATTGGAAGTCAAAGACACACTATGAAGAGATTGTGTTACAATGTCCTGATTCATACCCAAGAGATGGTTCTGCCGTACGTTACTTTCAGTGTGCTGCTTGCATTTCAGGCAAGAACCTGTAATCTTCTGCACTCAATTCTTTCACTCGGGCATGGAGCACAGTGCAAGCAGAAAACATGGCCAGTGAACAGAGCATAGAATCATAGAATTGTCAGGGTTGGAAGGGACCTTAAAGATCATCTAGTTCCAACCCCCCTGCCATGGGCAGGGACACCTTCCACTAGAGCAGGTTGCTCAGAGCCCCATCCAGCCTGGTCTTCAAAACTTCCAAGGATGGGGCTTCCACCACCTCTCTGGGCAACCTGTTCCAGTGTCTCACCACCCTCATGGTGAAGACATTCTTCCTGATGTCTAACCGGAATCAATCTATCTCTAATTTTAATCCATTCCCTGTAGTCCTATCACTGCCCGACAGCCTAAAAAGTCCCTCCCCAGCTTTCTTGTAGGCCCCCTTCAGATACTGGAAGGCCACAATAAGGTCTCCTCAGAGCTTACTTACATGAGAATTAAATAACGTGTTTAGTCATGTTAAGCTGCAGTGCCTCCACTACCTTACCTGACAGTGGAGAACTGGGTATGGTTATCCTGCGGTTTTATATTTGCATATGGGGCAAGATCAGACTAAAGGAAAAGCAGTCTCTGTATTTGGTATCTCCAGAGTCAGAGACATCGTATGTGTCCCTCCGGAGCCTTCTCTTCTCCAGACAGAACAACCCCAACTCTCTCAGTCTGTCCCCATGGGAGAGGTGCTCCAGCCCTCTGATCATCCTCGTGGCCCTTCTCTGGACACGTTCCAGCACATCCATAGCCTTCCTGTAACAGGGGCTCCAGAACTGGACACAGTGCTGCAGGTGGGGTCTCAGGAGAGTGGAGTAGAGGGGGAGAATCACCTCCCTTAATCTGCTGGCCAGCATAGGACTTCTACTCAAGTGAGCTAATCCCATTTTCTTAATTTTTGTGCCTCAGTTTCAGTATCTTTAAATGCCACTAGTCCCTAGAAACAATTTTGGAATAAAATGTTTACTGCTTTCTCACAAGAGAACCTCTGGGTCATCTCTGTATGAGACTCAGTTTTTATAAGACTGCTACACATCTGTATGAGAGCCCCTCTGTTAGCAAAAGCTAAATTTAACAACTCCTGAGTGCTCCTTTGAAGGTCATCCTGTCCTAAATATTCACCAGGTTCTGTTACATTTTATGTCTGTCAAGAAATCTCCTGACTCCTCTTGCTGTGTAACCAGCATTTTGAAAACTGGAGAAATTTTTTTTTTTTAAAAAGTGTTCTGCTCCCTGTGCTGCCTGATCTCCCTCTCCATCCACTTCAGGCTCCTGTCTCTCTTGCTTTCAGACTCTGTGCTTCTGGTATTGCTGGCTCAATCTTGCACAGCGTTCTCTCCATCCCTTCTAACTCTTATTAAATGCAGTTTATCTCTCTGCTGTTAAGTCGTCTATTGATTCACTTTAGAGTTTATTAGATTATCGCTGTCTGGGTTTTGAATTTTTTTTAAGTGGTTTTTCAGACGCTTATGTGTGCACGTATGAAAATAAATCAATGAGCAGGGACAATGCACAATTATTTACACGGCTACAGCCGCCACTCTAATGTAATATTATCATTTAAATGCTTGCTGAGTATTCAGACAGTGAAGGTCTGTACTGCATGCTCTGCAGTGCTGGAGCCCTAGGGTAATGTTTTTCATAGCTGTTTATTCCTAAATACTCTTGATGGAAATACAAATGCCACCAAAGCTCCATATGTGGTTTCAAGTACTGAGAAAAGGGGGAATGGAGGGGCCTGTATTGTTTCAAAAATGGCACTAAAACTTCAAAATGTGTCTGAAAAAGAAACTGAGATGCGTTGGGTTTGAGAGAAAAGAGTGATAAAACCAAGTAGAAAATTGATCTGCAAAGCCTGCAAGTTTATTTGTAAAATTCCCCTCCAGCAGAAGCTTAGAAACTTGAATGAAAATTTGCTGGCAGTGCTGAGGTTAACCCTTAGCAGCCCAGAGTCATTTTCATCACCTGTGCCTTCCGAGGGAGACCTCGACTGATTTCTTTGCGGGATTTCTCTGGCTAGGGAAGGCAAGCCGTTTATTTCAGCAGTGTCTCTGAAATGGTTTGCATTTGTTTAAATTTACAAGTGCGCTGCCCAGTTTTATATTGTGGCGGAGCCACGTCGTGCCCAACACTGTAACATTTTTCATTGTGCTGGTGGGTATCGGACTTCCTTCGCTGGATAGGTTTCAGTTTCACCAGCTGCTGGGAATAGAGACAGGAATTTGGGGATTACAGATGTTCGTGCAGCCAAAAAGGAAATAAGCCAAGTTTAAAGGGACATTGTTCGATTCCTGGGCCTGGCTTTTATTTTCCTGAAGATATGAAGACCTCAAAAGACTTTTTAATGTCATGGTTCATCGCTCCCACCCATTCTTGGTAATGTGTCCTCCACTGGGAAAGCGTTCATCCACAAATCTTTAGCTCACCAAAATGCAGTACTTGCACTACAAAAGACCCCCATCTTTTCACGTAAAATCTCCAGTTTGCTGTGGATATGTTCGTACGGGCAATTTAGCAGGACACTTGCACACCAAAACCCTGCTAATGCTGATGGAGCCGTTATCAAAGTGCTTTACACTTGGGGCCACGCTCCTTGTTCGGAGAAGAATGTGTAAATATACTCACATGCATATATGCTCAAAGGAAGAGACTCCGTATCTAGTATTACAACAGACCCAGAGCCGCTGATGTGGGTTCACAGTTTATTTGTAAGGGAAAGTCTATTCCAGTCTATTCTTTATTTTGTAACTGATTTCTCTGTCCTTGCTGAACTGTTCCATTTCCAGTCCCCATTTCAGCAGGGTTTTTTCTTTCTGTGGCGCAGCCACTGGTGAGGTACAATCAGAGCTCCTCTGTTCCATTCTTCTGCTAAAGGCTTCCTCCAGCCTGGCTTTATTTTACCCTCAAAGCCTGCTGAAAAGAAACTCTGTTGCTTTCCTGCTGATTTTAGACAAGCTCCGCTGTAAAGTTAGCATTAGTTCAGTTGGAGGGAAAAAAAAAAAAACTAGTCCTTTTTTATACCAGGTTTTCTCTACTGCCATATATACTGGTGTGTATTGTTTTATTTTAGCATGGTTCTAAGGTTAGTGCTCTCCCATGCAGCCTCAGGTTTTCATTTCATTGTCCCTTACCTGTGGTTTTGTTGATACAAAAGCAAGGGCAAATTGTTGATGTTATCCAAAATAGATTGCATTGCCGGAGGTGCGCGGGTTTAATTTTGGGTGTTAAGAATTCCTGTTCTGTGCACCACATGGCTCTCTGCCGCTCCCCTTTTCTGCACCTGCTTTGTTGGAGCAGTTTCCATAGCAATAACCTCTTCAAGTTTTCCAGAAGTGTTACAGGAATGATTTTCTATCTCCTCCTCCTCAACAATTCAGGAAAATGGAGCTTATTAGAGATACTTTTTTGTCCTCTGTGCCTTGATAGGAGCCTAGCAGGGGCACTCTGCAATCCCAGGTAAAGCTGTTTGCAGCGCACAACTGCTCTTCCATGATGAGGACCCCAGCCGGGCTGCCCACTGCTGCAATTTGCTTGACCTAATATAGGCTGTCGTCCCTCCTCTCTTGACTCTGGCAACAGTATTTTTATGCTGCTCCCATTTCTAAGAAGAATGATCAGGATAAAAATAATTTTAAAAAAAATTAAAATTAAAACTTCTGAAAATGAAGGAAAACTTAAATATCCTAAAGAGTGAGAGCCAGTACTTCAAGTTTCCATCACGTTTCTTTTTTCTGCCAGGCATGTGAGCTACTACACAACAGTTCAACTTGCAGCTCAGTAGCATATGGGAAAACATAAATCCCTGGAGAAGGAAAGCATTTAGCAGCTGCCTGGAAGCCCTCAGGAGCCTGACAAAGGGGGGAGGTGGGTGTTAACATGGGAAAAACAGTGATTATCTTAAAAAGTAATGCGTTCAGGGGCAGATACGAGGTTGTGGTTTGAAAGTGAGATGGGATCTGTAGATGGTGATGGGATCTGTAGAAAATCCATACTTTGTGACCTGCTAGGCCAGAGCAGAATGGCCCGATGAACACAGATATCCATGTTAATAATGTCCAAGCAGCAGTCCTGAGATACAGCCTAGACCTACAGCAGTAGGACTGGACATTAGAATACTAATTTCTAAATTGATGAGCAAGCTATTACACCAAAAAAAGTTATTATCAGGTAGAAATACATTGTAAGCGATTTGTAGACAAAGCTGTGCAGTCTTCTAGGATGACACACGCAGAAATAGCTCCTGAACATGATGGGGCTAAGTTCATTTAAAACTAGGTTTGCCTAACAGGGACCTTGGAAACAGATGACTTCGAAGCACTGAGCCACAAGCCTGTATGGCTCCTGCTTAAAATTCACACTTGGAATTTTATGTAGGAGGGAATAAGTTAGCTTTATTTTGCGTTCTCCCTCCAGATTTGTGACCAGACAGCAGCAAAGTTGTGACGTTCATGGGAAAAGCCTCTTTCTCTGGCCAAAGGAGAT
Source organism: Todiramphus chloris collaris (assembly GCA_025345505.1). Taxonomy (NCBI): domain Eukaryota; kingdom Metazoa; phylum Chordata; class Aves; order Coraciiformes; family Alcedinidae; genus Todiramphus; species Todiramphus chloris. Next base: position 3,795,781 of record JANVCC010000076.1, read on the forward strand.
GACCCCCATCCCAACGCCAAGATCCTTTATGATCTGCATGTGTCCTTCAGGTCTTACTCTGTATCTGAAATCTGCCAGACCCCTTGCTGTGTAGGCTTTCTATTTCACCATTTGTTTCAACCTTGGAAAGACCTTTTTTAATGTTTTAAAATAACCATATTGTCATCCCTTAGTTAAAAAAGAGCTTTTCTTCTCTCTCTCTTTTTTTTTTTCCCCCTTCAACTGCAATTGTTCAGACTTTTTAATAATTCATTTCCCTTTTGCCTTCACACACTTGCTTGTGCTACCTGTGGTGCTCAATGAGAAATGTGCTCTTTGCAGAGCTCAAAAGATCAACTGAGAAATTAGCTGGAACGAAGTAGGTGGAGGGTTATGTTCCACCTGCTAATTGAAGTACTAAACCCACAGTTGTTAGGGCTCTTACAGCAGCCTGGCCAAAATGCCAGTGCTTGAGTTTGTTGCTGGCTGATTTCTCCAGTAGGTATGGATGCTGGCTTTGTAAAAGCGAGTTTTCCTGAAGAAACCATGAATTGGAAGTTCCCTACCTCTGTGTGTTACATCTCAGCTGCAACATTGTGCTACTGTGGTTTGCACATAGTTACAGGGGCAGACTAGCAGAGGGAAGGCTGGAGAACTTCGCTAGTCTTTCATCCTTTTTGTAGTTTCTTTATCCTTCCTTTTGGAAATCCCAGGTGTTGGTGCTTTCTTACTGACTTAAAAAAATATGATTTTGACAACCTAATCTTGCAAAAAGACAAAGTCAGAGTATTTCTTTGGGAAAGTGTCATAGCCGCATATGTACAAGATTTGGTTTTTAATTATTACTACACCCTCTAGCTATAATAAAAGACCTGTCAGTGTATTCATGCTGTCCCTATTCATATTCAGAGGGCTGGAAAGTAGAGGTTTAGATTCGTTCTGGATTGAGGTTAGGCAAGCAAGGTCTTTTCTTCAGCATAATGACTTTCAACTCAGTGCAGCGAGCGATCAGTTCCGTTATCTGAATTGTGTATGCGCAAAGAGAAGTAGAGTTGTGCTTTTGCATACATTCAATTTTCATATTTATAAATCAGAATCTGCCTCCATTTAAAAAATGAAGTGCCGTTGCCTTCAGCTTATAAAGAGCAGCTGCCACCGCCATTAAAACTTTGAAATGTTCCCTTGAGAACTCTGAGAGTGCATCTGTCTGAGCCTGGTAGAGGTCTGAGCTTACAAGTGGGAGCAAAGTGTCCCTTATTACTCAAGAGTTTAGACGATAGATCAAAGACTTGAGGTTTAAGCAGCTATCTTTCTCGCATGAGCCTGTCTGCATGGGTAGTTGCAAAGTTCCACCTGAAAAGGATGGTCTTGGTGCTGCCCAGCTTAGGCAGAGTACTGCTGCTGACTTCTCTGGAAGCAACACGGTGTCCTAAGCTAGCAAAATACTTCTCTAGCGTAAGAAAGACCTCTGGTAGCTTTTGGCAGAAAGCCTTTTCTCATCATCCCAGTGGCCTAACTACAGAAGTAGGAGAGATGTTGTGGAGCTCTGCATATCTGGGCTTTTACTTTTTCTCAGAGGTGGTCTGTAGAGTAAGTCTCTCCTGAGTATTTCGAAGAGCACATCCACACCTTAGGATATGAAAACTTGCAAGGTAGATGTGGGTGGGTTTGCTCCAAAACTGGAAGCAATTGGGCTACAGTGGCATAGTGTGGGTGAGACACAGGGTTGTTGAGCTCAGGCACACTCCCTCGGTGACTTGGCTGTGCTCCTGTCAGGACTTAGGCTGGTATTTCCATATGGCATTGCACTGCACAGGCTGGGATTTATGAGAGGAAGGAGGAAATGTAAGAGATCATTGCCACGTTCATTTGGTTTAGCTTCCTTAACTTTCTCCTACGTGACTTTGACACCACGAGTGGTGTTACACTGTGGCCACAGTGGTGCCAGCAGCCTGAGGGGCATGTGGGAGGGCCAAGGGCCAAGGTCTCTTCTTGGGGCCTCTGCTCTGTGGGACTGTGCTGTCTTGAAAGCTGTCTGCCCATGCCAGAATACAGTTGCCTCTCCATGGCTGGCAGAGCTCTGCTGTGGCAAGGCTGCAGTTCGGAGGCTGCTTTCTGAACATCTTTTCCCACCAGCTCTCAGCTTCTAGCAGCCACCTGTGCCCTTGCTGTTGCACCTCACAAGGAGGAAGCCTCAGCTCTGTTCACACTGACCCTTTTTGTCCTGGCCACACTGTAAGGACACAACTGCACATTTGGAACTAGCCAGGATGCGTTACACTAAATACTCAGCGCATCAGTAAGAGGTGTAGCTGTGTAGTATTGCTTATGCTGCAGCTGAAGCCGTGCCTCAGTTTCTGCAACTGAGAAATGGTGGCTACACATCAGGGATCTTTAAAAAGTCATTTGTAACTATGTCTTTCTCAGCTTTGCTACCTCTTGCTGTTGCCTCTACCTCTTGTCTTGCAGCTCACAGTCACAAACACCCTGTTGTGCTACATGTTTTGAGTTAATAATCAGGTTAGTGCTAAAGACTTTTTCCTCTGGACTTTGTACACAGAAAATAAGAAGGGATAGAAGAACTAAAGTAGTCTACTTGTGTAATTTCATGGTGTCTTTTGGGCTTTCTGGGTTTCACATCTAACTAATAAACTTCTTTGGCATCTCTGTAGGTTGTACAGCTCTGAGCTCATTATTGGTACCTTCCAAACCATGACTGTGAAAAGCATTGAAGAAAGTGGTAGAGATTGGGTGGGTTTGGGTTTTTTTTTTTTTTTTTTTTTTTACAAGCCAGGTCATCTAGATTATCTTTCTTCTTACACTTTTTCCTCATTCTTTTGTTTCCTTCCTTGTTTAACTTTGAAGGTCTTCTCAAAGAGTAGTGTGTGAGAAAGAAACATGATGAGCATGAGTGCTTTCTCTGCATTGTTATTTTGTCCAATGTGTGTCTTATGAGGAAAGGCTGAGGGATCTGGGGCTGTTTAGCTTTGAGAAATGAAGGCTGAGGGGAGACCTTATTGCCCTCTACAACTACCTGAAGGGAAGCTATAGCAAGGCAGGAGTTGGTCTGTTCTTCCTGCTGACAAATGACAGAATAAGAGGAAATGGCCTGAAGTTGAACCAGGGGAGGTTCAGGCTGGATATTAGGAAGCATTTCTGTACAGAAAGGGTTGTCAGGCAGTGGAATGGGCTGCCCAGGGAGGCGGTGGAGTCACCATCCCTGGAGGTGTTTAAGAGCCAGGTACATGTTGTGCTTAGGGACATGGTTTAGTGGGTTTTGATAGGGCTAGAAATAAGGTTGGACTTGATGATCTTGAACGTCTCTTCCAGCCAAAGCTGTTCTATGATTCTAAGTAGAATTATATTCTTCCCTCATTGGGCATTACAGATCTTATGTTGAGCTCCTTCAGCATAGGAATAGGGTTACCCTTGTGCAGTTTGATTCCCAGAGCCAGAGAATTGATCAATGACTCTTACTTGAGCCCACACTCTCATTTAATCTGTGAATCCTGCCAGCTGAAGTGGGATGATGTTGCAAGTGGATGGGTTTTGGCCTTTCGTACCACAGTTAGTCTTGTGAGACCGATGGCTCCATAGACAGTAAACAGCTTGAATTACTACTACGTGGCTGGCCAGATAAGTTGGATATAAAATAAGTGTAAGCTCAGACTGAGTGTTTCAGCAGTGACATCAGTTGATTTCACCTTGTGGCTGGATGAGCGTTCTCTGGAGCTAGGCAGCCGAGGTGAGCTGACGGCAGCGCTGTCTGCGTGTGAGCTCCAAGCATCTCATGCAGCAATGTCCCGGAGGCCGAGGGAGGACAGAGAAGCCCACAGGGCAGCACGAAGGTGTCTCCACTCAGGGGATCAGTGGAGTCACGGACTGGTAATTGTCAAGCCTGTAGACCTTCCAAGTGCAAGTGTTTGACTGCACTTGAATTCTCTTCCCCTGGGGGTGGAGGGGTGGGGGGAGAAGAAAAAGCTTTAATTTATGAAGTGTCACAACACATTACAGCACATCACATCCCAACACGCCGCTGCATGGAGCTGACATTTGTTTGCTTTAATTCCTCAAAATAGCTTTTATTTAGAGCAAATGTTGCCTGTTAATTCAAACAGTTCTCATTTTGCTGTGCTCTGTACTTGCCAGTTCCCATGGGGACAGTTGTTCCTGCAGTGCTTTGCCCTGTGTTGGTGAGCTGTCAGGCCTTGTCAAGGGTTTTAATTATTTTTCTTATTAGTAATGGAGAACTTCTTTATTGCCTCTGAACCCCAATACTCACTGGACAGTGTGCAGTGATGCTTATGCTTTTTAATTTTAGCACTCTGACGTACCGAGTGCTTTGCAATCCTGCAAGGCTTGTTTGTCAGACAACACTGCTGTGTTTTGGCAGAGGAGCAGGCTCTAGGTGTTTGATGGTCACCTTACTGGCTGAGGCAATGGAAGCCAGCGTGGGCCTGAAGCACTGTTCTAGATGAGCTTGCTGTAGGGGCCAGCAGTGGCAGAAGCTACCTATGGATGGTCCATCTGCAGACTCATGGTGTTGGGGAAGCTGCTTTGCTTGCCAGGCAGCAACTGTCTCCCTGAGGGAGGGTCCAGCCTCCCCGAGGTCAGCCAGCGAGTCGGGCTGAGAAGCACCCCTGTCATGTAGGGCAGTGTCCTGCTGAGCTCCTTGGGCTGGATGGACAGCTCACCTTCCTGAAGCTGTCCTCTGAGGGTACTCTGACAAGCTGAAGTTTGTCAGCAGATAGCTGAGGTTCAGGCCTAATTAGGATGGATACCCTCTGGTGATGGTGGTGGGGGCTACACAGGCACAGAAGAGGCACCTTCACCTGTAATGAAAAATTAGAGAAGATTGCAACTTGCATATTTAGCAAGGAATTCTCATCTGGTTTGTGTACGTGTTTTGTGGGAGGATGAGGAGTTGTACTCCCCTGAGAATAGCAAGTATTGCGTGTCATGTGAAAGGCTAAAAAGAAATGAGGAAGGAGGTTGAGCTAATCATCTCCTAGTGTGCAATGCATCTTTTGCCTCCTGTGTGAGCAACATCTGTACAATATTCCAGATCTCTAGGATTTGGCATTTAGTGAATTCTAGAATGGCAAATTTAACATCTACCACATCTAACTTTACCTAGAGGTTCAATGTGACTTTTACTTTCTGTGTGATGACCAAAAGATGGGCAATTCCTATTTTGGACGTGTTTATTTTCTTCTGGAAGCTGCATATCCTGTCTATTTGTCAGTTAGCTGCTGGACAGTTTTCAAAGATCTGTATGGCACTCTTGCTCCTTTTTTAACACCCTTATGACATTTGGGAAAGTTCTTGGAGCAAGAATGTTCTTCCATCTTCCTTCAATTGGAATAAGCAGACAGGTCAGGCAATTGTCAATGGAATTGCTGTTTGTTTCCTTGAAGTCTTTTCCCTTTTCACCCAGTCTCCTTTACTGTCCTTCATTTTACTGTATCTCCTATGAGCAAAGAACCAGAGCTGCCTGTGCTCAAAAAGAATTTCTGCCAGTCACTTCTCCAAGTGGTTCAGTGCGTTAGCAAATCCCAGGTCTATGTTGCATCAAGGCGTATGTCACACTATGTCTACTGGAAACTGCTGCTGTCAGAAAGTGTAACTACAAGCAAAGTGAGAAGGACACTGAACAAGCAGTGGAAAGCACTAAAATTCTTGCTCCTTCCTGCTTTGTGTGCATTCCTGGAAACATTTCTGCTGTTTGCTTTCTTGAGCCTCTACTTGCAGCCATAGTCATCTCTAGCTAGGTACTAGCAAAAACAAAATGGAAAGATTTCAGTATGACCAGCAAGCTTGCAATAGATAAGCGTAATACGTGAAAGAATCTCTACGAAGAGCTTGTATCTCTGGTAACTGCTTAGACTACTGCCTTCCGGGCTTTGGGAATCCCAGATAAATTAGCCCTTCTGCAAACCACACATCAGGCAAATAAATCTGCCTAGACTTCAGAGCATATCTGAATATTCCCCTTCAGATGGAGCGATGGCATGGGCTGCTGGGGAAAGCAAGAACTTAAGATCTCAGAATAATGTCAGAACTGTTTAGTTTTCAGAAACGTTTTCTCTTATGGTTGGAAAGCTGAATGAGTAAGAGAGGCTGTTTTCAAAGAGAGTCAGTTTGGGAACGGTGTGAAGCAGGAGGGAGTGAGCAAGCGAGTTGGTCTGTGATAGGGGAGTCTCAGCACAATCAAATGCAGCGTTTATGCAATTTAATAGCAGAGTGTGCCTCTTGCTTTCCTTTTCCTTGCATCAATACTATTTTATTCTATTATATTGTAAAGTAACCTGCATACATTTAATCATAGGTGGTTGCGATTTTTGTTTCCCATAGTGTCTCCAGATGTCTATGTAGGACTTGGCTTCTCTCCTGAAGTGAAGAACAAAACCTCAAGGAGACTGAAATGTGATGGCCTGAGCATTGAGCGTTTGCATCAGTCCTCTCGTAGGGAAGGGATCAGGTGGAGCTACTGCCACTTCAAAGTTACCAACATGGCAGTGAATACAGACTATGTATGGGTGGGTAGAAGGCCTAGTTGCATCAAGTGCTTTCCTCCCCAGCCTAAGCACCACAATGGTAAACTGCCTTTAAGTAGATGCTAAGGGATTGTTCGTATACAAATGCCTGTAAAACTTACATCTGGTATTTTTGCCCCCTACATAACACCACATTATTTCCCTGTCATCTGTCAACATTTCTGTTGGAGCTGATCTTTTTCAACCAAATATCATCCTCCTTCTCTGGGCAGAAACCCAACTCACTTCTTCCTTTCCCTTTCCTTCATTTCTATTCCTCACTATTCTCCATATCCGATGGTAGATAAACGATAACTTCAATAGAAACTATAATTGTCCAGCCTATTCTGTGCTGCTTTGTGGTTTGGTTTTTTTTTTTAGTGCTTGTCACAGTAGGGTTTTTTTCAGGATTATTTATGAGTTAAAAACTCAGAAAGCAGAAAGCTTTTCCAAGTGCAAATAATGCCAAGAGTTTTCCCTGCTTTGAGCATGGAAGCTTTAAAAAAATTTGGACAATTTACATTCAGTATGCAACTCCCCCTTCAGTTTATGAAAAACAGTAACTATTTTATATCTGGGAGACCACTGTGTTTCCCATTGATTCTCTCAAACCCAAGAGCCGTGGGACAAATCTCAAACAATGTTGATTTTGTGTCTGCAATGATTATATGTGAAACTGCTTCTGACTCTGTTGTTCCTTGTCTGAGATACATTTCTCTCAAGGGAGCATGTGACACTTCTGCCCCATGCCTGCCTTCAATTTCTCGTGTGATTTAAGGTGTTGGCCTTAACCTTTAAAGCTTGAAGTAGGATGAATGGCCTGTGTGGTAAGCTCAGGTGCATCTGTTGATTTCCCATCCTGCTAACAGCCAGTTGGTTTAAGGAGGAACAGTATAGCTTGAAGTCTTGAGTTCTGTGATACCTTCTGTGTATTGTTTCGCCAGTGTTTCAATGTGTTATCCTTCAAGATGGATGTTGGATCCTGCTGTGTGTTGGGTGTGGAAGACAAAGGAACTGGGGTGAGGCACAGTGAGGAAAAATCCCTTACCCCTCAGAGCTCTGTGGGAATGGGTGGAGCATGGGGATAGCATTGTAGAATCATAGAATGGTTTGGGTTAGAAGGGACCTTAAAGACCATCTAGTTCCAACTCCCCTGCCATGGGCAGGGACACCTTCCACTAGACCAGGTTGCACAAGGCCCCATCCAACCTGGCCTTGAACACATCCAGTGATGGAGCATCCACAACTTCCCTGGGCAACCTGTGCCAGTATCTCCCCAACCCCATAGTGAAGAATTTCTTCCTAATTTCTGATCTAAATCTCCCCTCTTTCAGTTTGTAGTGGTTACCCCATAGGATAGGCATTATGTGTACGTCTCCTGATGTTAGACAAGTGTGAGATAGGCAAAATCATAAAAGCTGTGAAATAAATATATTTCAAATTACTAAGATGAAGGGAACAAGCACGGAATCCCTTACTCTAACAGGTCAAATGAACAAGCCAGGGTGACACTGAAGTGCCTGGTGCTTTGTGCAGCTGCCTCTCCCTTTCCTATTCTCCCTGTTGCAGGAAAGGATTGGAGACAGACAGCGGGTTCCCTTGGCTGCTGTGCATAAGCTCAGTTAGGCAGAGCCCTTGGATTCACTTCATTTTGTGTCCTCTGACCTGTTCGGGGATGTGTACTTCATTGTCGCCTACTTTTTACTGCCTATTGTAAGGGATAATGCGAACTTTCTGGGAAGCTTTCTCTTTAAGCTACATTTATTTGCATTGCCTAGTGTCTTAATGCATTGCTTTGCCTCCAGCAAAAGAAAAAGGTACTTGAATGAAAAGAAAGGGGTAATAGCAGTGAAAGAAGAGGGTTGTTATGTATCATAATGTTAGCACTCTTTGGAGAGATGCTACTGTAGTTGGAGGAACTAATCTTTGCTTGCGTAAGTAGACAGAAATGCTGGCAATTTACAGCATCCGCTCATACCCAGATGTCAACTCACATTTCCAAAGAGAATCATCAAGTCAGGAGATAAACAGCTGGTACAAGCGAAAGGAAAATAAGCTTGTAAGTGTTTAAAGAAAAAAAAAGTGTTAATTTTTATGAAGTGTTGTGTGCTGGCATCTAAACAAATGAAACTTAACAGCCAAGAACAGGAAAGTGAAAGGGCTTCTTTTTGTTTTTACCATCTGAAAATTAAAGTCTTGATTCCTCTCATAGCAGCTTCAGAGCACCCCTGTATTTTTGTATGAAGTTCCTTCTAGTGCAACTTTATGTATGCTGGCAACACAATGAGATCTAATATTGTTGGGCTTTGGACATTCCCACAGCCCTGTCTTGAAGTGCTTTAAATTGTCCCAGGCATCACGGTATGGCCACACGTGCCTCTAAAACTAGATTTTTAACCTGGCACGTGTGTCTCCCCATTGGAGACGATCTCAGTAACTGCTTCAATGGCTTCACGGGCACTGATGGCCAAGAGACAAGGTAGGCCCTGGAGACGAGCTCTGGATGCCACGTATGGGGTACTCAAAATTAGAGTTCCTGTCTTCCTGAGAAGTGAGGCATTTGTCTGAGATTATAAGTATTGATAACTAGGTAATTATTAAAGTTATTTGTAAAAACAAAGTGTTTCTGTGGTCAGAAAGCATAGAATTGTAGCTGCAAGAAAAGCCAGTACTGGGATTATTGCTGAAAGAGCATCTAATACAGAATGCTGACTTGCAGCATCCTTTGCAGGGAGTGAGAAACAGCAGGTCTGCTGCTGGCCTGCGGACATCTTTCTGTGCAGGCAGGAGATAGGTTTGCATCCTAGTTGGGTGGATAACAAAGCAGAGTAAACAAATCTTAAAAAAAAAAAGAATAAAAAAAAAAATTAAAAAAAAAAAAAAAAACCAAACCAAAACCCCAGCAACCTAAAAAATTATCTATAAATTCTCTACTCTTTGAGGGAAAATAAAGTGCAGAGTATTTACTGTCTTTTTCCCTCCCTCCCATTCATTCTGGCTCCAGTCTTCTAATGCTCACAGGGCCTAGCAGGGTTTTATGTGGAAATCGTTGGGATTTTCTCCCATTTTTTTTCTCAGATAATTCAGTTGAGAGGCTATACAGAACTGAATGGTTTGGAGACCAGGAATCACTAAGATCAAGGCTTTAAGATGCTCACAGGCTCCTATCCGGTCAGAAGAGTTCAATATTTATTGGATGTGCTACTAATTGGCTGAAAATCTGTCTTTCCTACTTTTTTTTTCTTTTTTCTCAAGGTCATTTTCTGAGGTTTGGCAAGGGCAGGAGGGTAAGCAAGTGTCCCAGCTTTCTGAGATCTGAACTTGGCAGAGTATGCTGAAAATCGCTGTGATGACTTGGGATTTATAGCCCGTGTTTCCATGTGGTGCTCCCCAAGTGAACAGGGGCTTGCTGGCAATCTGCGCACTGTCCTGGGATGGAAAGCCTACGGTCTCGCCCAGCCCACGCAGCACCTCCGAGTCTGTCATCTGTCAGCGTATGTGACAGTGCGTGCAGAAAGCCAGGCAGCACAGCTTGGAGAGCAGACCCAGAGACATATGTATGTGTGTCTGTTCTTCAAAGAGGGTCTCCTAGTTAGCGTGGACAGAAGGTGCGAGTCCAGATTCCCTGCTGTAGCTCACCCCCCGACAAGCCGTGCCTACAGCAGCAGAGCCCTGTGGCAGTTCTGTCCCCATCTCTTCCAGTAACACAACTTGCAGCTGCCAGCCCTTCCCTACACTAGTGTTTGCGGCAAATAAATTGTAATGAGATGAGCTGTCTTAGCTGTTACAGTATTTACAGGATAAATAGTTTCCACTTCGCGGACATCAATACCTCCGCCCTTTAAATCCATTAACTTCCTGACTGCTATACGCTGCCTTAGTAATAGGCTGACGCTGATTTAAGGCTAGAAAAACTGTTTAGAGCTGTGCATTAGGGAGAGTGAATGTAAATTGTGACCACACCATTTGGCCTGGGACTAAAAATGTCTAAAAAAGTAACACATTTCAAACCATGCGTTGGGTTGCAATGGTGACAGTGCAGAATGTTTTTCTGGTCTTGTTGGATTAGCAGGAAACCTGATGATTAGCAGTGCCATCTTACCTGATAGTTTGTAGTCTTAAAACTAGAGAAACATGGATGATGTGGACTGCTCTGTAGCCTTATTTAAAACCCAGCTCTGCCCTGGACCATCATGCTTGCGGTGTTGGTGACATTGACTCCCTACATCAGTGAAGGTCTTCCAGAAAGATAAATACTATATTTGAGCAGTGTTCTGTTCTTCTCTTGGGCCTGCAACAGTAGCATCAAATGGTTCCTATTTTTAATCTTTTGTAGCTGATTGTTTTTGAGCAATTGAAGCAGACTTAGCTTATTTATTGATGGCTGGAAAGGAATACCCTGCAGCCTCCCTCTTGCATTCCTAGTGTGACCAAGAGAGGAGAGGTGTAGAATTGGAATAGAAGATTTATCACATTCAGCCTGCAAGGCTATTATTTGAGCTGCCTCAGAAATGCTTAAGTTTTTTGCTGTTGTGTTAAAGCATTGGCAGCTGGATTTTGTTAAAGATGACACAAGCAGAGAGGTTTTATTTGAATCCCACCCACATGATCTTCAGGGATTTATGTACAACTGAATATGAATCTTCTTCTCATTTTTACGTATCACAGATTGGCCTTCTTATCTTGTGATGCAGGGAGCGTACGTATGTCAGAGCCTGGGAGGGGAAGGAAAAAAAAAAGAGAGGTGTGTCCTTCTTATCTTCCCCTGGTATATTTTGTGCATGTTGGTTAAAGCCTCTACAGCCAGATAGAGCTGGACACAGAGTGACATAGGCTATGCATGGACAGTTCAGCCATGTACAGGCTAGTAATGGGATGCCATTTCAAACTCTCACTGGCCTCTCCACGGTGAGAGATTCTGCTGTATCTGTGCTGTATCCGTGGGCAGCAATTTTGCAGGTGGAAGCATATGACCCCAAGCAGCTAATACAAGAGCAGCTACACTGGCTCCATCCTGCATGAGCAATCAGCACTGAACCCATCTTCTCCAAAGGCACAAAGCTCATGTAATTTTGCTGCTGATGTCTCTCATAAACCTTTTTTTTCTCCTGCTTAGATTCTTTCAGTCAACGACATAGGCCAGGCAGTGAGAATATGATTTCTGATGCTGTGTCCTGCAGTACACAGTGAGGACCAGTCCAAGTGTCTTTTTTATTATTTGTTTCCTTCCCGTTGTTACAGCACCGATAGGCAATTGCCAGTCTCCATCAGAAGTAAACCTTCTAATTCCATTTAAGAAGAATTTAGAAGAATTTGTAGAGAAAATGTATGGCAAGAACTTGTGAGACACAGACTCTCACTTCCAGGAGGTGAGAAATAAAAGGGCAGCTTGCTCTGCAATCTGCCACCAAGTTCACTTGTGTGTGCTTTTGGAGTGAACGAGGGTGGGAGGTTTCCTAGGGGGCTGTTCGTGCATAAAGCAGCCGAGCGACGTTGAGCATCTGTTCCATTATTAAACCATTATCATTAGCTAATTTCCGAAAGCCCAGTCAGTGGAAGAAGGGAAGCGTTGTGTTTTTTTGCTGTGCGTCTACCTGCAGGTTACCTCATTTTCTTTTTGGATAATATGATTAGTCTATTTGATGGTCGTTAGCTGAAAAACAGTAAAGTCATTAGAGGGCCATAGGTGCCCTCTGGAGCCACTTGCTGTATGTTGATAAAGGAAAATGGCAGTATAATATAAAATATAATCTGATCACCGCATCTAATTACAGACAAGAGTAAGCTGCTAAAGAATGGTTCTGTAAGAATATTATAATTGTGTTCATACAGCATTTCCGACTTGAAAGCTGTGAGCAAATATCGACTAATCCTCCCAACAGCCCCTGAGGGTGGGAAGGTAAATCTATTACTGTTTATTAAGAACTTGTTTCAATTAACTTTAACCACTGTTAAAATAACGATGAATTGCTGAAAAAATTAACAGCGCTTGCCTTGCAACAATTTTGAACATCTTGGATGTCCCAGTACTGAGCAGCATGTCTGGTATCTCAGACAGAAGGGCATCATTTGACTGGAATTCATGTTTGGAAGCATCAGAAAAATGCCTATTACATTTTATATCCATTAATCTTCAGAGTCTTATTAAATACTAAATATCCTTGTTTGGTAAATATTTAACAAGCTCTCTGGGGCTTTGTATAATGTATTGTTTTCAATAAACTTACACAGCACTGTATTGTTATTATTATTACTATTATTATAATTTGAGGAAATATTATTCTGTGCAGCATAAAACTGCAGATAATAGTAGTAATGTCTCTTTTTACAGTATAGAACCACTGTGATTTTGCTCCCTTAATTGGTAACATTCTCTCCTAGCCCCAGGCTAGAGGATAGGGGTGGAAATTATGCATAAAATCATTAAGAATAGCCTAAGCACCTGCAAGGCACAGAATGGACAGAATGTTATTTTGACTGCTTCTGGTTTAGGGGTTCTGGATGATGGTACTCGGCGTTCGTCATCTGGCTGACAACCCCTACAAAATTCCACTGATGTCAGGTTGTGCTACAGATGCTCAGACCTTCTAGTAGAGGAGTGGCGTTTCCTGTGAAAAAGCTGCTCTTGGAAATACAGTAGTTTTTTCCCCTCATCTTTGAGACCAAAGATTTCTTGTTTCTTTATGTCATGTATGTCTCAATGGTGAGTCAAAGATGGGGAGTCATTCCGTAATTTTGCTTTGCTTTTTGGTTCTTCCTTTTATATATATATATATATTTTTTTTTTTTTTTTGGTGGTTTTTTTGCAGTGGTTGAAGCTTTATTCCAAAGTTATACTTAATGTGTAGGCCACAAAATTGACTATTCTGTTCGGAGGAGAATATGGAACATTTTTATTAGTTGCATGAGAACTTGGCTTAGCTTAAGTCTGTTCAGGCTTTGGAGGATTTATGCCCTGGGCAATGTTTCTCTCTCTCTCTCTCAAAAAAAAAAAAAAGGCCATAGTTTGGGTTTTTATTATTTATGTATATTATCATGCATATTTATCATCTTTTTGGAACTATCCTTTCCATGCAGAAACATGCTGCAAAGCTGTAGAGCGTGTACTGTATTCTGTAGCTTTCTCAGCAAATGTTTTCTATGTCATTTTGTTATATAAAACTCCTGGATTTGACTCAATGCTTAAATAGTTGTCAGGTGCTTGCAATAGATGGCAGAGTGTCTTGTGCCCCTTTTTTTGCTCATGTATGCTGAATGAAAAGCTGCTGTTTGTCACTTGTTTGGCAGACTCTCAGTGCCTGTACGCAACTTGCATTAATGCTAATGGGAGCTGCATGCACACTGAAGAGCCCAGAGAGCCAGGTTCCTCCTTAAGCTACACTATCAGATAGTGAATACCTTGCCGTAGTACCCTTCTGCTGCCCAGAAATTCAGTCTACCATGCCCTTATTGCTTAAACTGCATCTAGAAACTAATCGGATTCCTCCTCCATTCTGTCAGGTGAAAAATGGGGTAGTATATGAAAGACAAAGCTTGAATGAGCAGTAACAATCGAGTAGGCAAATGGTGCGTGCAGATCACTAGATATTGCTTCCATTGACACTGGAAGTCACTGGGTTCAGGTAGGTGCATCCATCTGCGGCTGAAGGTTTTGGGCAGCCTTCCTTGTTGTTTGTTCTCTTCAAATGTAGTTCCTCACCCTTCTGCTTTGTTCTGTAGTTGATGTGCTGGGTACCTGGTACCTGCAGCAAACAGTGTGTCCAGAGAGGCTTACTGAGAGGAGATGAAAGGTGAAGCAGTTGATTCTTCAGCAGCGCTGGGCTCTCCTGAAGTCCTCTCGCTTTCCTTCTTCTCAAATTTTTCTTCTTACTGTATGTCCGATAGTTAAGAATTGCATTTTCTTCTTCAGTTTCTCACAATAAAATGCCAGAGTTGAAACTGGATAGACATTCTGCCAGAAGCTTCTGGGAAGCAGAGTCAGCACTTCTCACCTGAATGGTTCTGTTCCAATTGTGTTTCCCCTACCAGCTTCCCTCTGAAATGTCCCATTCACCCCCCTTGATACAATACCATGGTTTGAAATCTGGTCATTTCTGTAATTCAGGATTTCCTTGTAAGTCTGGATTTCCTTTTTATGACAATGGCAGCCCCTAACAGCAAATTACAGTGATGGGGCTTTTTGTTGGCTTTGAGTTTTTTATTGCTTTGTCTTTGGAGGCATTGATGGAGACTCCAGCTGAGACTTCAGGCATGCTTTGCATGCTGCCAGCTCCTACTCTTTTCTTGTCGTGATATGTTCCTGTTCTTCTTGAAGGCTTTTTTTCCCCCCTTTCTTTCTTTTTATTTTTTTTAATTTCCTTTTCCTCAGTCAGAGTTGATTACAGTGATTTTGAGACAGAAGAGTTCATTTTGTCACCCCTCAGCCAGACTGACCGTAGTCCTCCCAGTGGAGCTATACGGACTGGCTGCGCGTCTTCATTGGTTGCCGTGCCCCTCTTACAGATTAACCTCTGCTCTCTTCCTGTGACTTTATTTGGTAGGCATGTTGACAAGCTGCTTTGATGATAAGGAGCAGGCTTGTATTAACTGGGAAAATGCTTTGGCTCACCTTCACTTACTGCGTGAGCCAAATGGGCAGCTGCCACTCTCTTGTAACTGGGAGGATAAAGCCCATGGTTAACTATAGGTGGCAGCAGCTTTCTGGGGTGTGTGTGTGTGGTGTTCAGTTTCTCCAAAGCAAAGGTGATGCTTCCTTCAGACCTCAGCTCCTATTCTTTGTTTAGCTGAAGCTTTTTTAGCTTAAGCTTTCTTAGGAAAAAAACGTAGCTGGCTCGACAAGTCATTACTACTCTGAGAATTTTCCATCAGCAGAACAGGATGTGCTCTAATTGTCACGCTCCTTGATATTTAATTTGTAACTTATACCTATTTCCAGAACTACAGTTCCAGAACTAAAATGTTTAAGAAGATTTCTGGCTTGGCCTGATTTCTGGCTGCTTTCTGTGCTGTGTTCTCACAGGTTTTCTTGAACTCAGTGGAGATGTATAGCTTCCTACGCCAGCATCATACTAGTGTTGTGTTCTCTATAATCATCCCTTGAACTGCCTTGCTGAGGCAGAGCAGCAGCCTCTGAGCTGCAATTGGCAGGTCCTTAGGGACCCGTGTGCTACTTCATCAGGCGGGGGGGGTGAGTCTGTTAAAAGCAAGTAAGAAAAATCAATTGTCTGTGGACTTAGGCTTGCTTATAAGGTTCTGCACCCTCCCTGGAAAATGCCTTCAGGGGTCTGTAAATTGCAAAAGGCTGAAAAACACTGAGTAATATACTGTAAAGAAAAACAAATCTGTGCACTAGGAATCACTGTCAGTATTAATGCTATAAATAGGAATATTTTGGACAGCAAAGCACAAGCACTTCTCTTAACTGTGCTGTAATATGTTGGGTTTGTGAGAGTTGTGGCAAATGTGGTGATAGGTGTTCTGCTGTAACAGAAGAAACATGCATCTCGCTTAAATCCCTTGAACTGAAAACTAAATTAACTTCCAGTTTTATTTGCTATATCAAAACTTTGCGCTTGTCCTCACACCTGATCTTTCTTATGCTTGCTGCAGGCTGCTTCTCAGTGCGGTGAGCAGGATCCCCCGAGCAGTGTGGCACTGATAGTGAAACAGGGACTGTAGCAGGGACATTGCAAAAGTCTTGTAGCTGAAACTACCTGAAGGCGTTCTGAGGAACCTACTTAGGAGGTGTTGCTCTGTCAGATTAGGATGGTTTGCAGTATGGAAGCTTCCATGGGAAGAGTATCCTGTTTCCAGGAAGGAATTTGAAGTAAAATTCTAGAAGCTCCCTTACATGTTCATTACTGTCACTTGAGATGTGAGAGGTCAGGTTTCAGCTTATTCCTCTCTCTGAATTAAGGCCAGGTCTTGAACTTTTTTCCCATACTAGGTGAGAGTCCTGGCTGGTAACTTGACATCTTTTAGATGGGGGCTTTCTTGCTTGGTCTCTCTTGGAGCACAGTCTTTGTTCAGAGAGAGAACAGGAGAATGTTGAAATCTAGAGTGGCATGGCATGAATAAACCATTGCCACTCACCTGTAGGCGTGACACGTGTTGCCATCTGGGTGTCTGTTGACTTCTGCAGGCTTTCCTTCACTGTTCTGGCAGATGAGCATATGCTTGTTTTGCACAGTGCATAGGTGATTCTCCCCATAAGGACCTTGGTGTTAAATGCAGCTGCACAGCTTTTAATACGCAGGATAACTGTTTAAAGCTAGTTTAGTGGTCACCTCTACGTAGTGCCAATTAGGGTACTAAGACATTTAAGTGAAACCATTCTTGTACAGCTGAGGGGGTAGTGCTTCCTCCTGTTCCACAGAGCTGGGTCTTTCCTCAATCCTAGTGATGCCTCACTGTCTCTCTACATCTCATAATGCTCCTTGCACCCCAGTGCTACACATCATAACTTCATCCTGTAGTCAATTAAAAGAGTGCTTGGTTTCCCAGGACTTTGTGTAAAAGTTCTTTAGCACTAGTCTGTGAATCAAACCATTGAATGATAGATGTCTTTCTCTTGCCTTTGTGCGTGTACACACTCTGCAGCTTTCCACTGACCAGGAAAAAGCAGCAGCACGTCTGGCCCGTGATACATCCAGTTGCTGCTGTTTCCTAATGAAATGCTGCAAAGCTAGAGGGATAATGTTTTGGTTTGTAGTCCAGGCTCAGAATGTGGTGGTTGTGAATGAGACTGAGTTCATAAGCTAATGTTTTTTGTCTACTGGTAGAAATTACAGAGCCCCAACACTTGTATTTTTTTGCAGCTGTCATTACCCCTTTTTGTTTGTCTGCTGTATGCTTTTGAGTGGAGCCTGTAGTGGGACAGCAGAGGAATGTAACCATTAAGTTTTGCTGGAAATGATGAAATGAAAGTGCATATTATATTCATACCTGATGCATCATTCTCCCGCCTCTACCTTCCGGCCCGTCACATTCCAGTCTATTTCAGAGATTTAGATGCATTTATGTCAGATCTCCCATCCCAGAATACAATCTACATCCAATTATCAACCCTTAGGGATACATTAGATGTAACTATTATATCTTCTTCTGTCAATAAAATTATAATCATGGAATGCACTAATGTCCTACTTTGGTTTCTAAAAGCATCACGGAAAAGAATGAGATGAAATGAAAGGGTTGTTACGCTGCATCTTACACATGCTTATACGCAGAAGATTGCCAAAATCTCAAGCTGAGGTATGTATCCTGTTGACTAATAGTCAGCTGTGATCAAGCAACCACCGGCATACGATCTTACAAAATCAGATGCAAAGATGAATTAGGCTTTTTCTCCGTTTGTTCACTTGCTGTGTCCAGGAGAATCACGTAGAGACTCAGTCAGGACTGTCACGTACAGATTTTACAGGCCTGTCTACACAGAAATACTCAGTTAAGTGAAACCAAGTTAATGAAAGAGTTGAATTTCAGATATATTAGAGCTCACTAAACCCTTTCAGCACTCTCCTTGAGAAATAAATTGCTCTGAGTTCTCATTAACTTGCTCAGGCCCCTTTTACTTCTGACTGAAAACATCTGTACAGGGGGTTCCTTAGTTAATGCACCTTAAACTTACACCTGTACTTAATTCAGTTTAAGTTGCCTAAGTTTCCCTTAATTGCAGTTAGACCCTAAGTGAAACAAGACGTATTAGCTCAGCAGAGTCTAGAGAGCAATAGTCACTCTTTATCAGATGAAAGTCCTGTTCTTCCTTTCAGGCAGGCATGGTTAGTTACCTGTGTTCATGGAACAATCATCGCTGATGGTAAAGAAAGAATTTCATCTCCTTAAGAAAGCTGCACAGCCCTTGAAATTAAAGGAGTAAGGTGAAAAGGAGAATTTATTCTGTGTGCAGATTGTTCTTAATAGTTTGCTCCGGTGTGGTTTTGCACCTTCATTTAAACTTTCTGGAACCGAATACTAACAGAGCTAGATGAGAAGGCCAGGCGATCTCTCCCTGATTCAGGAATCTGGGAATTTCCATATTCGGAGCTAAGCCTCTGTGGCAGGGCCGTAGGCAGGGCTAACAGCATCTCTTTCAGCCAGTACATAAAACAGAATTTCATTTTCTAATACTTCTAACCCAAACATTTCAACGGCCAAAAATACTCATTCAAAATACCAGTACCTGGTGATTTCTGGTTTACTTCTCAGTTTTTAAACTGGAGCTCTTACCTGAATGCCAAGGAAATGGGAAGAGAAGGATGTACTAAACTGCAGAAATACCTGAAGCCACAATGACTTGGTTAGGGACCTGGCAGTTGCAACTAGTATGGGGAAGACACACGAGTGGAGTTATTAAAAACCAAAAACAATCGAGAGAGCAACCAAACACAAAGTGCTGTTTCCCTGGAAAGTAATTAAGGTTTGGACAGCCCCCCCCTCACCCCCAAAGAGGAAAACTTTCTTGTCCAGATATCAACTTAAGAGCTCATACCTTGCCACAACTGAAAGAAGGTGGTAACAGTTGCTCTGCTGTGTAATGTCCAGAAGAAATATTTACCTAGATTCAGAAATGTACTGGGCTGTCAGTGGGATTTGTGCAGTCATCTGTATGTAGGCTGAATGGAAGAGATAGGATTTTAGGGGGGATCAGGAGCAAAAATCTGGTGGTTAATGTTTTAGGAGCATAAAGTTTAATAGGTAGTCAGATTTTCAATTCAGTTCTGCCATGGGATTATATTCACCAGAAATTTTGCTGGGAGATACCATAGCAAGCATCTGTACTCGGGCATCTATTTGATACAATCAACAAACTCGGAAGGATTGAACGGTAGTAAATTTTGTCCCTGTTTGTTAAGACCTTAAAGGGTTTGTTATCAGTAAACCAGGTACAGGTTAGGACTGGACAAAGAAAATTTTAAAATGAGGGAACTTCCATCTTTTTTTTTCCCCAAACTGCCCTAGTGCTGCACACTGTTGCCATACTGAGGTGGAGGACCTATCAATATCAAACTGTGTGTGTATCCTTCCTGTTATCACTGTTACACTCTCTCAAGGTACTGCTGTTTCTAAAATCACCAGTGTTTCTGTAAGATGAAGATCAGTTTTGTGTTTACTTAAAAACTTCCTTGCAGAAATTGCTTTCCATGGTCTGCGTATGCATATATGTGCATGCATATCTGCACACTGGCATATTACATAAAATAACACTGCTTTGGAAGGGTACTCTTATTTTTTTTTACCCTTTTCCCTTTCTGTGACTCTAATTTACAGTGTCCTATGGGCTGTTTGTGCTTGAGCAGATGACTGCAATATAATTTCAGGAAGAAAACAAATTAGACTTGGAAGCAGAAAGCAGATCTGGTTGCAGGAAGATGGGTAACAAAGGAAATGTGCTGAAAAAATGCTCTCCTGCTTTCCGCCTTCAGAGGGCTATATAATTTATAACTGTTCTCTGCAAAGTGTCTGAGGCAGTGCCAGGTGGTGGGGAGTTAAATTAACCCCTGTGGCGTGTAGTTATCGGCAGAGGCCAGACCTGTGGATCGATAACTCGGAGCAGTGAGTCACCGTATCAACTGGGGAAAGTGAATTTGTAAGCTCCTTATTTCTCCATTCTTTTAATCGCGGGGCTGTGTCTGGCTGTGATGAAGATGAAGCAGACGCAAATGTCTGGTGCTTGAAGCTCTTTGATTTCTGAGTTGATGGGGTGAAGCCAATGAAAAGCTGTGCGAGACTACGAGAGCTGATAGTGTATTTATTGCCTTTTTCCAAGCCTCCTCAGGGCCCGTCCTCCTTTTTCTTCCCTCCTTCCCCATGGATCTGTTTGCTCTTAGTGGCTGCATGCTCTGTGCTTTCCTTGACCAACAAAGAAAATTTCTAGTATTGCTAGTTAAGCCTATTTTTTATTATTATTAATAATAAAAGGCTGTTTTAGTCTCACTTAAATGGATTAGCCTTGCTTCTGTCCGCTTCTTGATTGTTTTTGCTGCTGGGGGTTCACTCTTCCAATGAGAGTTCTTGCAGATAGAGTTACTGCCAAGTTGGTCCGTCACTGAGGCATACCTAATATGGATCAGACCAGGAGCTGGTGTAATTGGGTTTGCAGAGAGCTGCAACACCAGGAGAACGTGTCTCACTCCAAGAAGAATTTTCGTTGCAGTTATGGAAGATAGTTGCACAGTTGCCAAGTCAGCCGCCTCCATTCACGTGCCCTCAAACCTGGTGGGTGCACCCATTTTCTGCATGCAACCCCTGAATTCGTGCCTGTTGACAGCTGAGTCTTCATGCTTCCCTGAAGACTATGTGTGTTTTCCAAATCTGTCACCACCCCCTCCACCTCCTTCTTTTAAAAAAAAAAAAGGTTTTAAAAAAATCAGTTACATTCTTGCCTGTTAAATTTTTCTGAACTCAAGAGCTACCCATTAGTTGCCCATGCAGAGCGCACTGGTAAATCAAGTAGCATGTTCCTAGCTGCACCCACTCTAGAGGGTTGAAAGACTGACATCTGTAGCCATCACCTAGCAGGAAAATAAAACAGGATCACATCATTGCAACAAGTTTCTTACAAAGCCAAGTGTAACATGCCCATCAAAAACATTCCCCTTCATTCCCCTTACAAGCAGTGAATTATTTTTGCCTTTTGAACAATGACAGTGGTCGCCGGCCTTAAAACTAGTTGTCACTCAGCTGAGACTGGAGGTAGTTGCATAAGTTAGCCTTTTGTTTGAACAGCTGTGGATGGGCACATTGGATGATTGGTTTCTCTGATTAATGACAGCTGAATTTATAGCGGCTCCTCAGCTTAACAGCTGAGCTATTGTTCTAAATCTTCTCCTGTCCTTCAGCTTATGTCTTGACTCCTAACCTCGCTTTCTGGTTCATTTCCTGTCTTTGGTCTGCATCCAGTTGCAGACATTGATCCTAACCACTGGGCATGACTGTTCATGCCCTGGTCTCTTTCTGTTAAAAATCTACCTGAGCCAGGACTGAACTTTCTGGGTTTCCTATTGCTTTATTCTCGACCCATTGTCATCTTCTCCCAGCTGTGGAGAGAAAACAGGTATGTGCAGAGTTCTGCATCGCTGTTCCTAGCGTAGCCTGGGACATTCCTGTGGAACAATGGGAGGTATTATTTATCTTGGTGTGCTGACCGTGCTGTCCAAACTGGTTGTCCCCATCCATCTTTTCCTCAGCATCTTGCATGGGGTCAATTCTTTATCCCTCAGCTCTCTGTACTCATATGTGAAGGCACACTTTAATACTTACTTAATTCAGGTGAAATTAAAAGTTACTTACATGCTGAAATAAGAGTATCTAGAGAGGGATTTCCGCCCCTTAATTTTATTGGTAAGGCCTCAATAGACAAGCATGTGTTGATTTTAGATACTTTGATTGGAAAATGTCAGTATGAGCTCGAGCAGAAATAAACAGGTTTAATTCTTACAACTATTACTTCAGTGCAAGTTTGTTTATGGTCCCAAGACACTGGGTGAGGCTCATGTGAAAGACTCTCAGGGAGAGTTTGTGAGTGTTTGAGCTCTGATGACAGGACCATGCTTCATCTCAGCCGTAACAGAAAAGTCACTGTCATCCTAAGAATTGTGTCAGCCACAGAAGGGCTAGTGTTGCAGCAGAACAGCATTAAAGATGTTTTCTTTGACTTGCTGGCACTTGAGGTGGGATTGTAAACAAGCCACCGCGAGGAAGCCAGTGCACAAACAGGTAGACAGAGGCTGATACTGTGTAGGTCCTGCAGATGGGAAGTTAGTGGCTTTACTGCTGAACTTCTGACTTGGTGTTTGTTACGCTTTGTGCATCAGCACAAAGATTCTCGCAGAGGAGGAGCGACTGAGATTGAGAAGGTATTGATAGGAAATAATGAGGAGAAGAATCAGGTGCAGAAAAAGAGGAGGAAGGATCAGCGTTCCCTTTCTTCATCCCAGCATGTTTTGTGTTTGGAGAGTTGTGAATAAGTTTTCCACAGACCGACTCCAGCTGTCTAGGTGAGGTCACTGGGCTTTTGAAATACTTGAGGTAGTGGTTTTAAACAAGTGACTACCTCAACACAAACAGGAATAAAGCAATCTTGTATAGTCTTGGTTGTACAGTGACCACTTTGTTCTGCCTTTGCTGCTCACAGAGAAATGACTTGGCTTGTTAAATTGGAGTCTTTGCATCCCTGTGTGGTTATCTACACCATCTGAAGTCTGCCTGAGTCTTCACTGCAGATGCTCTGTGCTTCTGCTCTTCCAGATCTGAATTTATATTTTCAGTTCTTGGAGTGAAAGTAATGAAGCTACAGTGAAAACAAATAGCTGCAATCAGAAAAATCTTTTGATTTAACTCTGACCCTGCCAGCATGGGATCCAATAGAAGTGACTGAGGGGAAGCTCTCTGCATCCCAGTTGATGCAGAACAAGCCAGCAGATGGGAAGCTTACTGAGGCTGGATGCATTGTGGTAGCAGTGCCATGGTTACAGTTGTGTGTTGAATGGACTTTTAATTGGGGTGTACTTTTTCCCTTCTGAAAGAAGGTGACTAGCCAGGGACAGATTGCACATAGATTTAGTTCTTGTGGTCTCAAATGTTTCTCTGTAATTGCTGTTTGGCTTTTTTCTTTATAAAAGTTTAACAGGAAGTCAGTTCGTTTGGGTTAAGGATGAATTATGTATTTTTTGGCAGTTACGGTTTTCATTATCGACCAGAGAATTAAAAAAGATACGTTACCCATGTCTGTGAGCATCCCTTAGAAGTGCAGCTCAAGTAAATTCGCCATAGTATATATCTTTTTTTTATCTTTTTTTTTTTTTAATGCTGGGTTTAGGATCATCTTTTGTTTGTGTGCATTGTATATAAGCCTGAGTGCTGGAGGGTTGGAAGCAGACAAGATTGAATGGGTCAATTTTATGAATTGGCAAACACAAGATTTCCGCTTTCACACACTATGCTTCTCTGCTAAATGTTCTGCTATAACGAAGAAAGATGAAATGTTTGGTCTGCACGGTATTTGAAGGCTTTCTCAGAGGCTAAACACTTCAAATAACTAAATAAGGCAGAAGTTTCAAGTACAGACCTTACTTGGGAAGTGGAATGATGGTACACACACCTCTAACACAAGCCTGAAAAAACAAGGGAATGAAATGCTGAATCCTTGTTAGGTAATTATACAGTAGGTTTCCAACAGTGGGTCAGAGCCCTTTCCCATCACCATACCCCTTCTGGCTTATACTGGAGGTGGGTACAGGCACTGAATCCAACTGCTTCAGAACAAGTTTGGATTTTTTTGCTTTCTTTGTAACAGGAACAAAAAGGGGGAAAACCCATCTTTTACCAGCTCTTTCATGCAAAGAACAACTGCCTGAAAGTTTCAGATGTTGCTCTCATTTCCTATCTCTTCCTTCCTGCTTCTTACTTGCTTTGCAGAGAGGTAGGGTCGGACACACCCATTGCTTCCCCCCAGGAAATACTGGTATCTATTTCGATGCCGAGTTGAACTGCTTGGGCAGCCTGTGGCCTCAGCTCTGCACGCCCATTGCTGCCTGTTAGCAAGCTCTGAGAGGAGGGCATGAGTCATGCTTCTGCCAGAAATACATGCCAGTTCCCATGAGGACCTTGCCCTGAATCACCAGAACAGCTCTGTATTGCCCTAGACCTGCCTCAGAAGGACACTGCCATGCTCTGGAGCAGTGCCACAGTCTTGCTGACTATGTGGGATCCAAGCCTCCCACTGCCAAAGTGTAGGTGCCTCTCAAGAGGAACATAGCAGCTGGTTTATGACAACACGATTCAACAAAACTACTTTTGCTAATGGTGAAGGGTTGTTTCAGCACAGTATTAGTATTTCTTCCCAAACATGAAATCTAAGTGCAGCCTATATATCTCCTAGGTACGGATGAGAGAATAACTCACACGGACTAACTTTCTGCACCGAAGAACACTGGCAGTGGGCTGTGAAAAGCAGTTCTGGGGTAGTGCAGCTCAATGCATTTCATAGTAGGACACGTAGTGTCTCTAGGAGCCGCACAGCATTGCATGGACGAAAGGTATATTCATGGATACAGGGTGGGCAGCATCGTACTGTCCACATCATGCGCTGTTCTATATTCCCATCTGCATACTCAGCTTTTTTAGCCTTCATGGCTCTGAGTATCTGGTAGTTTGAGATGACTTATCTGCAGTTGGCGTTGTTTTGTTGGCAGCCTACATCAGGCATCTTGTCAGAGAGCAGCTGTTCTTCCCTCCCCATCCCATCCCAACCCACTTGCATGTCAACTGCAGTGTACTTTTGTCTTATCAGTCATCCTGGAGAAGGGGTGGTTTGAATTATTTTCACCAGGAGCATTATGCCTGCTACGGTTTTCAGTGAGAAAAATGTTTAAAATTCCCTCATAGATGGGAAAAGGTACTGCCTTCTCCCTTGCAATGTCCAGTAGCAGCAAGACACTTCAAGCTGTATTTTCTTACCCTTCCACTTCAGAGGCTGTCTGTCTGATTTGCCAAGTTGTATAAAAAGACCAGGTGATCTCCATGTGCGTGCGTTGGTCTTCTCTGACTGTGTTTCCATTCCTTGTGTTCTTCTAAGGACCGAATGTGCACATAGCTGAGCGTGCATGTTATTTCCTGTTTCCTGCAGTCTTGAGCCCAGCAGAATAATACGTATGACCCAGGTGTCTGCATACCCTGGTAACAGCACCTAGATGGGTGAGTTGTATGCTGGATGTCCCAGAATCTCACATTTTCATGTATCTGATCAGGTAATTTGTGAAATGCTCATGACTCCTGAGTCTGTGAGATTCAAGCTGTACGAGGTGATAAGTGTTCGCCAGAGAACATCGTACAAAAGGATGAGGGCTTTCTCTCAGACAAAACACTTGGAAAAGGAGCATGTGCAGTATATTATCAAGCTCAGTAGGAACACAGATTTTCTGGAAATTTGAGCTAAGCAGAGGTAGAAGTCAGTTGTGTTAAGTCATCCAAACAGGGTTATGACACCTGGTTGGAGATCTTATGACAAGCTGAGCCACATGGACTTTTTAAACTCGTGACAAGAATCAGGACTTACACTTTAATAAATTACTTTGTCAATGGCTTGATTTTGATGAGAGGTTGCCATCTTTGAGGTCAGCAGGGGCTCGAAAGAAAAAGGCGTCAAATGGAGGGACTCGGAGCAGTGGATGGAGTCAAACATAACAGAGGTAGGTAGCGTGCTACAGTTAGAAATCAGGCTATGCTCAAGTCACAGACTGCAGCAGTCCCTCTATTGGCAGTTCTAGGCTTCTCTTGAATATACTGCCAGGTAATTCTGGCAGAGAGCTTGGAGCCTGACTTGAGGGCTGAACAGCATGATGAGGCTGGTATGCACCATGCTGTCTGCTAGTATGGAGACATTATGATGCAGAAATTCCCTCTCCTCCCTTGCTGCCCTGCTTCTGAAATTAAAGGTTGCCGCTCTAACCCACAGTTCACTCTGATTCTTCTCCATGTGGATTTCAGGGCATTCACACAGAACTGTAACATAAGGTTTTATCTCATGCCAGCCACCTGCATTATCCAGCTCTTGTGAACATCACCATTGAAAACCATCAGTTGGATCGTAATCTACACAAAACCTCAGCTGACAGTGTCACTCCTACTGCTCTGTTTGGCCAAGCCCAGGCAGCACGCAGGCAGGAATGTCATCTACGTCTTTGCTCTTGTTTCTTGTGATGCTGTTTATCATGGGGCTAACACAGCAACAATGAAAATCTCAGGAAAAGAAGTTTTTAGATGTTTTCAGTGCAGTGCTAAAAGTATGGTTTACCTGGTGTTCAAATGGCTTGTCCCACCTCCCTTGCATCTCAAGAGTTTCCCTGCATAGTAATATGAGACAGCTGGGCTTGAAGTTAATCCCCGGTGTTTGGGGGCTTTTTCTTCCCCTGGCAAAGTTGTGAGGAAAGATTCTTCACAAATATTACCCATCGGCTGTCACTTAGTAGAAACTGTAACAGTTGGCAATGGTAATAGAGTGGTTTGAGACGAGCAGGGAAACACAGGTCTGGCATATGGACATCTAAAATCTGTGGGGTGATGGAGCTGAGGAGCATGAGATGTTCAGCTAGCTTTTGCATTGAGGGCTAGGAGTTCAGGTTTTAGCAGCATCAAGCTGTCTTGGAATTTGGCTGCAGTAAGCAGTCAGTGCTTCAATAGAGAAATTTCCAGTTAATCTTTTTTCCTGCATTTGCTGGGCAGACTGCACTGAGTCAGCTCAGCCTGGTCCCCACTGTGCAGCGGCTGCAGCCAGTCTCACTCCATCACTTTTAATGAAACTGAGTCTCTGTGGTTTTCACTAATTTACTCACACGCAAGAGAAATGAGGAAGTATTTTCCTGTCTCTCTCCGATAATGAATGAGATATGAAAGAGCTTCATGGCCAGTAAGCACCCTGGAGGGACTTGAGTTTGTCAAAACATGTGAGGCGTCTTCATCAAAGTAATAAAATTATTTTCTTTCCCCTTACTCTATGAAGTGAAAATTCACACGACAACAGACGGAAACGTGCCCAGTTTTGCTTAGACAATGGAATTGACTTTGAAAAACTGAATGTGTGGCAAAACTGCTAGCATCTTTTGCCTTGGTGTTTTTCAGAGGTGTATCATGCAATAGTAAATGGTTGCCTGAGGCAGACTGTAATGCGGGGCTTTTGCTGTAGTCTGGCTTGGTGTCTGCGCTGGGAACCCCCACTCACACAATGTAGTGCATTGCTCTCAGAGCACAGCATGGGCAATAAGCATGTTTCCTTCAAGGGATGTGTCGAGTTTTGTTTACCAAGAATTCCCATTTCTGTTTGCTGCCCTCCTCAAATGTACTTTGTATACATCAGAAGGACAGAGATAAGAGTTTACAGAAGATTAAACAGGTGCAAACACATTAAGAGAGACAGTAAGCAATGCAAATTGTTAAACAGAAATATTAAAGTCCACTTTAGATGTCTCCAGGGCTTTTCAGTATCTGAGCTTAATAAAATTAACCAACTATTGCAGCTTAGCTTCTGTGCTTAACATTGCTATCAGAACCAATCAATAGGAAATCCAGCCTTATATGGTATGGTTTTGGGGTACGAATTGTAGGTTCTGCTCTGAAGTGGAGAACAACTCCCCAGGAATATTGTCAGCCATGCAATTTCAACAAGGTAACTTATCACTGTGCTCCTTAGTGCACTTCTGTACTCCAACCCTTTTTAAAATGTAGTCCCCTTTGGAAGGAAGAGGAAATAATTTGGACTTTTTATTCCAGTTTCACATGTAAAAACCAGACAGTGCTTGTTGGAAATACAGACCTTAAAACAGTGAGCTGAACACTTGTTAGTCCACAGATTAAACTAGGTGGCCAAGAAATAATTATCATCCTACAAACCGCCCACTGAAATCTGAAGGAGTACAAATGTTATTTTCTCTTTCATTTGAACATATGGTTATTCAGTGGTGACAAATATTCACTGAATCTATTATTTAAACAATACTGCATATTAATTGAATAGTGTGTCTGTAGTGTGCATTTTGGGTGTCACTTGGTAATCTCATCTCTTGTACGTACTATTTCACTTTGATTTCAACATTTCCTGGGCTCTTAAGCATTTGCCATGTATCAATTCCCATAGTGTTCCCAACTTTTAATCCCACCAGGGAGCCTGCCTACGTTTGACTGTAGTGGGAAAGGGTAATGTCTTGGTAGTGAGGTCTTTTTGTTCTGGGTGTATGCTAGATACTGACTGTGTGTGATACTATTTCAGGTTTGTCCAATTTTTGTGGGTTTATTGCTTGTATCAGGTAGAACCTGAAGGGTATAAGACATTCAGGAGCCTGTTGTGGTGCGTGCTTCGAGCACTCATGACGAGGCACATGGTCCAAAGAATTTGTCTGTGTTCTAAGATGAAATGCATCAAGACAATGCAACAAGGAAGCAGAGGAGAAAAATTAAGATAATCGTGAAACACTTCTAATATGTGGATAGTCTTCCTGTATTTTTTACCTGTTCAAAATCCATTTTTTATGTGACTAAACTATTAATAACATTCAACCCTCTTAGCAAAGAGGATAGTGTCTCCAATGCTGCCTTCTGTATGTGCAACAATTAGCAGCACAGCAATTAGTGTCCTGTAGTTTGTGGCTTTTCCCTCTAGAATGGAGTGTACAGCACAAGCTCTTCTGAGGAGAGCAACACGATGGAAGCTCCATTGCTCCTGCAATTTATTAGCTTTCATCTTAACCTAGCTTCAGCCTAAAAAGCGGGTTTGAGGAAGGGGCTCCTTTGAGGCCGTTGTGTGCTGGGTTGTGGTTGGGCCAGCACATCTCCCTGGCCCATGGCCTTTGTGAGGATCTATTGAAACAGCCCCCCACCAGTGCAGAACAATCCCTGCTGTTGCTGAAGGCAACACTATGCAAAGACGTGGGCTGGCACATATATTTGACCTTCCTATGGAAGGAGCCACATGTGGCCAATGCGTTTGGCCTGCGTTGTCAGCCAGACTCTACCTGGACACCTATGCCCTATCTAGGAGACTGAACAGACTCATGGCTGGCAACCCTTAAAAAGTGATCTCTGAGGTTGTATTTCCCTCATAGCCAGATCATGAGCAGTAGACCTGTCACCTGCAATACCTGTTGCAAAGCTGTGTTGGTATGAATTTGATTTTTCAGGCATTCTGGTGCTCTACACAACATCTCTAATTCATGTCTCCCTGTAAGGAAAAGTTTGCACAGTCCCTGTGCTGAGTGAAGTTCTTTGTGAATCAGGAGCATGAAATATATCTCACCTATATAGAGAGAAGTTCCTCCAGATAAATACTCAAGCCATTAAGAATGCATTACATACAGCAGAAGGAGAAGTTTCCACTGCTGTGGGTCCTTTACCAGCAGAAAGAATGATTCTAAAAATCTATTTGAAATTAACAAAAAGAATCATTAAGCAGAGTAAGATTTTTAAAAATGCACTTTCAAGCTGGGAAACCACCTCATTTAATGTAATGAGTGAGCAGATCCTTGGGCCCTGAAGAGAAGCAAATTGAAACAAAATGGCTCCAGCGCTGACTTGCATAATGATGGACTGAGCACATGTTCTGGCATGTAATGATTCCATCTTTCCCACGGGGCTTCAGGAAACAGCATTTATTGTGACAGAAGACTCTGGGTGGGACTCTGCTTCCGTCAGGATAAAAGGCTGGTAACAGTATGAATATGGAATGGAAGAAGAGGAAAAGTTAGCAAAGTGTAAGGTCACAAGCATTAGAGAGGACAATAGTGATAATGGTCACAGAAGTGGAGTGGGAGGCAGGAAAAGGGGAAGAACTCAAGGCACGGCATCTTTGGGAGGAAGGATAAGTTGGGGCAGGTGAGAGATGCTTCCAAAGAGCGGCCAGTTAACTGGGTTAAGAATGAATGAGCAATCCCTGGTTGGGATAGCTAACCCTCACATGATCTTTTCTCAGCCCTGAAAGCTTCTTGCCATGTCCTCTTTCCAAAGCTACACAGGTATGTTTTGAGAGAGAAATATGGTGGCTCAGCACAGACAGCAGCAGTGCAAGTGCTTGTACCAGCCCCACACTTCTCTCCCCTTCCTGGACAGTGAAGGGTTTCCTTAAGTGGAAGGAAGAGCAGGCCAGTTTCGGCCTTGGCTTTTCTGCTGAAATGTCAGCTACTGGTGAGAGAGCGTTGAATGACCACATGAGATGAAGAGGAATGAGATGTGGGTGCTGTCTGAGAACTGGACTGGATCTCTCAACTGCTATTTCACATTTTCTGTGCTATTTCACAGAATTTACTGTGCAGCTTGAAACATAAATGGAGCAGTGGATCTCAGCTGACAGACACTAGGACTTTCCTCTGCTACCCCCAAAGTCCTTGGAGGTCTTGCTTTGTTTCTAAGTTCCAACTGCTACTAAGTCTGTTCTGGCTAAGTAGGTTTAGTGGATCACTGTGCTGAATATTGCCCTGCAGCAAAATCAACGTGTCCACTTTGCAGGTACAGTCTGGAAAGTGGAAGATTCTTAATGAATGACCCACTTTGTGGTGGGTTTACTTTCTCCAGAACATCAGTCAGCTGGCCCAAATGAAGTAATGGTCACGATGTAGGGAATTGAAAGCTAGATTACTGCCCTTTACAGTAACATCGGAAAAAGTGCTACTGTCCTCACTCATGCTATCTAAGGATTCAGGAAAAGCATGGGACTGCTGTAGCAACTGTAGGCATACTCATCAAAACTTGGTGGTCCCAGTGGAACAGGACTGTGCACTGTCTGTTCTGCATGCAGCCTGCCTGCTGCCTGATCTGTCATCCATTCCCTTTCATCTATCATTGTGCATGGGAAGCAGGGAGGCTCTTTGCTCCTCTGTCTGTGGCTTCTGTCATTTTTCTATTATTGCATACTGTCAAAATGTTGTCTCTCTCCACACCTCCCTTTTGCCTGTCTCCCTTTGGAATTTCTGCTGAAAGATAAAAGCAAAACCGTCTTTCTTGGCTACTAAAAAGGCAGAAGGTTCATTCTGACATGTGCACGGCCTGTGGAGACACAGAGATCACACCGGGGATGAAGAGAAGAGTATTTGGGTGGAGAGAAGCCGTCTGTTCTTTGGCTAGAGCATAGCCTACCTTCTCGTGGGCTCTGGGAGCTTTACTTACTGAAAGAGCATCTATATCGTCTTGTTTACCAAAGCCTGCACTCAGCCACTTGAATGCATCTGTGATCCAGTCCAGCGCAATATTAGCAGGTATCACATCAACTTTATGTATAGATAATGGCACACAAATCTATGTTTCATACTCCTGCAAATCTCCACAGACCACAAGATCCCCTAGCTAAAGCTTTTCCTGGGAAGGCAGGCACACAGGAGTGTCTGTCCCCGCGTTTACGCTGCGTGCAACGTTTAAAGCCAGTATTTTCTTTCCAGAGTCTCGTTTCCAAGGTGGAGACTCCTTCAAAAGTAGTCGAAGAGGAGGAGGGGCTGTGGGAGCAAGCTGATGTTGGCATTAGGTGTGAGGGTCCCTGGATGAACCAACAGGTTCTTTAGCCGTCTGAGGGTAATGCTGAGAACTGCAAGGGAAACTTTGGCCCCTTTAAATATTGGTCTTTCTGGCAACTTTGAGAATTAATAAGATCTTGAGTTGGTAGTCGCCTTCACCTCTGATCCAAAATGAGGTTTGAGTGTCCCCTCACGTGTCCCCATCCATGCCACCCTAAGCAAGAGCTGTGCGATGAGGAGTTTCTTAAGAAATAAAATCTCAAACGGGATCTTTGAAACCTGACCATGCTTCCTCACTCTTTTCCCTTTAAAAAACCCCACACTCTCTACCTTCTTTATATTTTCAGAAATTGTTAGAAACTTTGTGTCCCTCCATGTTTAAGTACATTAGGGCTGTGCTGTAATGGAGGGGACTGAAATACCATTAGTGCCACATTTGTGTTGCAGATCACCTGGATACAGCAGATACAGTTTGAGCTTTCCAGAACTCTTCCACCACTAGGAGATTAGGTACTGGAGAGGGATATGTAACCTGGGCTTCAGATCTAAGGATACCGATAAAACTCCAGTGTTACTCCTCGAGATTCCTCATGCCTTTCCATCCAAACCACCATCCTGAATTTAGTTTGGATCCTGAAGTCCTCTCAGACATTCAGGTCCCTTTTCAAATAAGCTGAGCTGTCGAAACCCGGTGGATTTCAGCGCCTGGGGTTCTGATAGCATGCATCTCTCTGCACTTTCAGACGGATTCTCTCATCTTTCTTTCTTTTCCTAGCTGTGTAATATTGTTTTGTCTGTTCTCTCACACATCAGAGCTCACTGGAATTTAGGGTTTATTAATTGCTTTTTTTTTCCCCAAGTACTGACTGTGTTCACTGGTGTTCAATTTTGTCGTTTGATTTCTTTAGAAGGCCATTGCATTTGTGAGGGTTTTTCTGGGTTGGTTTTATTTTTTCTTTATAGTAAGTTTTTAGCTACTCCCCTACTGTTAGCATAAGTCACAGAAAGTATTGGTGTCCCAAAGATTTGCTGCAGCCTTAGGAAGAGAAAAACAACCCCTATTTGTACCATCCCCATAGATGTCCCTGCAGTTCAGCTTCAGTGCAAACTGTTGGCACCCCACAGTGTCATCCCAGGTCATCCCCAACACTCATCTCCTGCAAAAAGGATTGCTGGCAGACAGCATAGTAGGGCAGGATTAGAAGAGGAGGAGTGGGTTAGGTGAGTACAGACTAAAGGTAATTGGTAAGCAGCAAGAAAATGGAGTCTGCCTGAGCTTGGAGGAAGGAGTGAACTGTTCTAAACCAGGAGTTTTTCCTGTTTCCTTAGCAGGCATGGGTCTTCAGTTACTCTGCAGTCACAGTCCTGGCTCCCAAGGCAGTAAGATATTCTGTTTAATATCCTTGCTATTGGAGAAATCGAAGGTTTATCACTGTCCTTGAAAATAAGAATTAGTGCAGTTGCTTCTATAGTGCCAATTAAATCCTCCATTTAATTCTAGGAGCCAGCTGGAGATGTTTGTGACTGAGACTTTACATGTACTCATCCTAATGTTTCTGTCTTAGTTGCTGTTTTTTCTCTCTCTGGTGCCATATATCCCAGGACAGCTGCTTCTGAGGACATTAGCACTTCCTAATCCCCCATGTTCACGGTCTTCTTGTTCAACTCCTCTGTTTGATCTCAGACGAAAAACTACATTTAATTGTCTAAATATCACAAAGCCCAGGGTGGTCTCATCCTTACACATGGAATTAAAAAGTTAAGAGCTGGTTTAAAACTGCTCAAATTAACAGAAACTTAATTCTAGTTACTAGAGGGTTACTGTTTGTTCTAGCAGATCGTATTTTGTGTGTGGTAACAGTTAGGGATGAGATCTGTTTGTTAGTTTAAGATTCCTAGATGTTCTCTGATGCTTCTTGTAAAGCTTGCTGCTCCACACAAGGCTTCTGATACGACTGCTGTTCTTCTCTTCTGCTTACCTGAATCAGTAGTCTTTTTGAGCTTTTAGGAAAGCCTTTGGCCAGTGGCAGGGTGGGGAGAGCTACTAGTGCCTGGGTTTCTTCATTTAATGCAAATTCTGTTGTTTCCTGCTACTGGAGCATCTTTCCTGACACAGGCCAAGTACGGGCAGGTGAAAGCATCGTATACAGGGAGCAACGCTAAATTCAAACCAAGATCTCTGATTCATGATCAAGCTCATCTGTGTCCACCAAACCAGAATAGCTTCTTGTATGTGTATTCTTACCCAATATGAGGTGATTTCACTTTCCAGTGAAAGAGGATTACTGCATTTGTGTTACCTTACTTTGCTTTTCCTACTGATAACCACCACTCACAAGCAGAACTCGGTGTGTACTGAATAGCTGCCCAAACAACTGTACCTTGTAAGTCTGTATACCATGTGTTTATGAATCTTGAAATATTACAGTGACCCAAGGATAATATAGCAAATGATGGTGATTTTTTTTTTCAGTCCTTTCTGAGTTTAAAAGTTAGTGAGTCTTTTCTGACAGTAGCTTTGAAAAGTGTTGCAGACTTAGCCAACTGTTACTGTATTCAGAAATATCATTAAGATGACAGCTAATTCCTTGAGCAATGTGATTTTCATCTGGCTGCTTGCTCTTCTTGCAGAGCTCCAAGGTGATCTGTAGCTGTGAGTGCAGAAGCTGATCAGTCACACTTTTCCAAAGAACCCATCCATGACTGTCTGGACAGAACCAAATGCCTTTTATTTAGCACTTTACATAGCAATAGAAAAAAAATGAATAAAAGGAAAGCTGGTCTCAGTATGTTCTCTGGCAGTTAGTTAAGTCAGACTAGCCTGCACTGTCAACACACATCATGGAGCAAGGAGAAGTTAGCTCTCTCTAATCACTTCTCTACTGTTCAGGCTTCCACTTTTCTCTTAGACTTGACTCACTGCAGTACTTGTCAGCTGGCCTAGCTAGCTTGTCATGTTATCTGTTGTGTCTCTCTGACCATTCTGTCTCCCTTCCATGAATGACAACTCTTTAATTAGGATATTATAGGAAGATGAACCTGGCTGCAGGTCTCTGTTGGAAGCATCACTATCCATTCTCGAGATGAACAGCTACACTGCCTTACATCCCATGTGATGTGAGCTCATGTAATAGGAGCTAACTTTCCCAATGAGATTTTTATTTTTTATGAGGAAAACAATATTTTTTTATTATTACTATTTTTTTTTAAATTTTATTTTATTACCCTCCTCTGTGGAGATCTGTTATTTAAATATTCAGCTCTCTGTCTCGTTTCCTAACATGCAATTTGTCAGGAAGTGAGTTTCCATTAAATTCTTGATAATTAGCACACTTGGACTTTGATAGACATTTTTCTTTTTTTGCAACAATATCTTTTTTTTTTTTTTTTTATCTCATTATCTGCATGCAAGATCAGTCAGCTAAATTTCTGTCTATCAGACATCTCTTTCTTGGCTCATTTTTAACCCATAAGTACTGCAATTAATTACTGCACTGGATCTCAGGTTTTACATGGGTCATGGAGTTGGGAAGACCATCTAGAACATGCTAAATGTTTTCTCCTTCCATGCTACATGTTTTGAAAGTTTACTTTTCCCTGTTTTCTATGCTAAAAAGGGTAGCAGGAGTTTAGGCCAGGTCAGCAGTGGGGTAGTACCTAAAGAGCCCTAATCCTTTAAAACGGGGCATTTAG
The DNA here is from genome assembly GCA_025345505.1 of Todiramphus chloris collaris. Taxonomy (NCBI): domain Eukaryota; kingdom Metazoa; phylum Chordata; class Aves; order Coraciiformes; family Alcedinidae; genus Todiramphus; species Todiramphus chloris. Next base: position 3,830,978 of record JANVCC010000076.1, read on the forward strand.
TATTCAGTCACAGCTTTGGAAGGGACTGGCAGGACTTAAGGCAGCCTCTCTGTATGTTATACTTAGTTCTAGCTTGGCTTACTGAGCTCGTCACTATCAGAGGCACTGGATTCAACTAATTTTTTATTATTCATCACAATGTGTTCTTTGACTAAATTGAGTTTTCCATTGCTATTGCAGCTGCTTTCTCAAAAGAGATGGTTATAAATGCACAGCCTCTTTTTCTGAACATACTGCTTAGAAGCACATGGACATGGCTGTATTAACATAAAAATCTCTTTTTGCTTAGTTACTCATCCACTGGCCTTTTCTCCTGTGGGTGGCTGTTGTAAAAGAGCTTTTGGAAGTACAAACACTGCTTCAAGTTCTTAAGTAGTTCTGTCCAACGGCTCGTTGAGATGTCAGAGGAGGAGACAGCCGTGGCAAAAATCCCAAGCCCTTACCCCGGGGTGATATCCATGGCAACATCCAGTAAGTTTTGGCCCAGGGTAATGCTAAAGTAAATTAAATATTAAAAATGAGGTAGAGAAAGTAGCAAAGAGGAGGTTAATCCCACTAAGCCATGGGCTGTAGCTTTTGGCCATGAGCGGGGAGTGAATCGATCACAGCTGTCCGCAGTGGGCCGTCTGGACACATTCACTTCAAAGGGTTCCGTGGCAGCTATGGGTTCTCTCGGGCATACTAATACCATCCAGGAGCAGAGAGAGAAGGAAAGGACGCTCAAAGGGGGCAGACTGGCTTGCCCTCTTGACGGTAAGTGAAAGGACATTAGGGGTAAAGTAGGAATTGTCATGGTTCTGCATAAATACATTCCTCTGTTAAAGAGCGTGGGGACGGAGTCCCTCTCACAGCAAGGCAGGGAACAAACAGCACATGCCAGGAAAAACCCTTCTAAAAGTCTTTTTCTGATCAGTCCTCCCTGTGCACGTGTGCTGTGGTCCCAGTGCTTGGTGTCAGATACTCTGTAGCTGCCACCTTGAAACCAGGGCGTTTGGAAAGTGAGCCAGGCTGTGTATGGCCTGCTTTACATCCCTTCAGTCTGGAGTGCAGATGGAAGCATGAGCCAGCTCTTTGGACTTTCCTGGCCCCGAGCAGCGTGGCTGTTGATGGGCCTCAGCTCCCCTGTTTGCAGCTGATTTGAATCTTGTGCACTTCAAAGGTACTGCTTGGAAAAGATAATCCCTTGCTATGCATCAGCCCCTGGCTTCTGGCAGCCTGACTTTAAAAGAGGTAGAGCAAAGTTTGAAAATAATAGCAGCACGTATTGGTTCCTATCCCTTTTTCCCATACCAAACCTTCCTTGTACCGCTGCCTATGTAGTATGCCTAGCACTGAGAGAAAGCAGGCATATGGAAATCAATGCAGAATTTGGATGTAAGCTAACAACCAATTAGTCACACCATGACCTGACCATAATTCCAGGACACCTGCTTCTTTAGGAGCCCTCATTCTGTGTGGGCTGCGTGGACAGCCGGGCAAGGAGAAGAACATAGGTTAACAGGGCTTGAGTGTTTGCTGTTGAATTATTCTCTTTGGATACAAATATTGATGCAGGATGATGGCTGAGGCCATCGGACTTCTGGTTCAGGTGGGTGAGTCACTTAAATGCCACGTGGTGGAAAGGTCAGCCAAGGTGCTTTCAGGAGCGTAACGTGACAGGCAACTTGTAAGCGTGGTGCTGAGGGAGCTGGCTCAGAGCTGCTAGCTCATCAAAGTCAGCACTCTTCCCTTCTCTCCTTCAGAAGGGGACCCTGTCCTCGTTTCTAAGCTGCTGCAAGCCGAGTGGTTGCTTTTAATAGAGTGTGCACAGAAGATGGTTGTAGGCAATTGAATTAGGGTTGCGTTATTAGTCCATCTGTGCAATATGCTCTGTTTATTGACAATCTGGTTAGAGTGGCTGGAGCTTGTTAAAGGTAAAATGTTTCCTACTGTTGAATTTTGGGACTTGTCCACCTGTTAAGAGGAAGCAGCACTGGAAGGAGGGCACTCTTTGGACTGAAAAGGGGCTCGGTGTGAACTGTGTGCACTATTTTTCTGCCTTTCTGGAAGAGGGAAGCGTTGCATGGGAAAGGGTCATGAGATAGCAGGGGTTTGCGCTGCAGTTCATTGTGATGTGCGTGTTCCTGCTCCAGGTGCGTGCGGCACAGGGCAGCTGTTGGCCTCTGGGATTGTGTGCAAGGCTCCAGGGAGAGCTCTCTCTAGCTTACATGGCTAAAGATCGCCTGTTAGGATCTGAGCTGTGTCAACCATAAGTCAAGTTGTTCTCTTAAGCGTCATTGGGTCCACGAGGTATCTTTGTGAATGGAACACAAATGCATCAGAGGGAAGAAGCGTGTGCTGCACTGTTGGTTCAGGAAGGCGTGACATGACTTTTGCAGGAATTTTCATGTGTATTTGTCAAGCTCTTGCCTATAACAGTAGCCTCACTGTGGTATGTGAGATGGAAAGCTTATCTTTAAGCATGATCACTAAATACAGCAATTGCTTATGCAACAAATACATTGCTTTTTGTATACAGCAGGTGCATGTTCTTGCCAGGGGAATATTAAAAATGACCAGAATCATAACTTTACCAAACCCATGATGCTCATTTGGGCTTAAGTCTTCCGTGGAGTCCTTTGTTTCAGAGCTTAGCTGTCAGTGCGCTCCCATCCTGCTCAGCAGCATCAGGTGTTTATTCATGGATACCAGAGCTATCTGTAACAGTCCAGTCACATGTCTTGTAAATAATCTCGATGGATCTTTTTGAGTATTGGATCCCAGTAAGTGAGCTTGATTGTTGCATATTACAAGACAACACAAAATGTCTTCAATATCTCTATCGGTTTATAGGTTCATAGTGAAAACTCCATGCAGAGAGGCAGCAGTGATGACTAAGGAGGGTGTGGGAGTGACTTAGGTGAATAGACATTGAGAAGCTAAATAGGTGTAACTTGACTACAGCGCAATTCATAAGACATGATGTAACTGTATTTAGAACTTGAAAGTAACAGGAAGAGGGATAATTGTTTGAGGTCGTATAACGGGGATTCAATTTAAGCAAAGGATCCAGTATCAGAATTCTTTGTGATAGGAAGATATAAAATCTTCACTCTGAATTAAAAGAGCTTCTATCATTTTTTTTTTTCCCTACAACACAGAAAGTAGTCTTAATGTATGGAACAACACTGCATTACACAAGAGGTGTGTTTAACCCTTGCAAGATTTATATTGTTCTTGCACTTGAGTAGTGAAGCAACTTCAGTTTCTAGAAGTCCAAGCTCCAGAGGGTATCTCTTGAGCACCCCAAGGGTTCTTAGTGGCACTGTTTATTTTCAAAAGAAGCAGAAGGAGCTAAACAGCAAACACTGACTGAAACTCAGTAGTCAACTTGGAAAAGCCTGAATTTTAAGCAGTATCATTTGTACTGGTACGGAGGTTGACGTGAACTGGGAACGCATATCTTCTGTTACCTTACAGTGGCCTGAAGCAACACAGTATGAAGAGAGGAGATCAGTAAGGGTGCATAAAAACTGCTCTTAAGACCGTATGCAATACTGCAGTATGCCAGTCCTGTGCAGGAGCTCCCTTCGCTGAGAGCTGTGAGACTGCAATAGTCAGTCCATATGAAGATGAGCAACACAGTATAGAGACAGTCTGCGTTTCTGGAGATCAAACCTTGAAAAGTCAAGGATCACATAAAATGTCTGCATCATCTCTTTATCTGGGAGAAGGAAAAGTTTAATAACAGAAAGCTAGACTAGGGAATCCAATTCATCCCGTTGCTACAGAGAGAGAAGACTGTGGAATATCAATGCACTTTGAAGTCGGTATCCTGGTAGACCCTGGCAGACCCTGGTGTATTTGTGATGATTTGCAAGTAACCTGACAGTGCATGAAATAATTGTCTTTGTAGATATGAAACAACATTGACATCGACTTTGAAATTTAAATGAAAGAAACACGGTAGAGTTCTTTTAGATGCATAACCTTGGCACATTGGCTTTTTTTCTTTTTTTTTTTTTCTAATAGGTTAATTACTTGAACAGGTATTAGTTAAAGAGGTTTCTATTTTAGAACCATGTAAGGATTCGTGTTCTTGAGCAGTTACAGTATATTGCTTCCTACGCTGTATATAAATATGACCTAAACCAAAATGATTTAATTGTCTGGGAGTAAATAATTGTTATTCAGGAAGTGCTTTGTTTGGCCTGTCCTTTTGCCACTGTGAAATGGAAATCACAAAGCAAACAGCAATATAGTCTCATTTGTTTGTGTGCCGTGTGTGGTACACACAGCAAATGCACAAGCAGCAGCTTTGATAGCCGCTTAGAGAGCTCCATCGGTGTCCAGTGTCTTTAATGCAATTTCTTAGCAACAAATGGTTGTGTTTAGGCAGAAGCTTTCATTGAATAGTTTTGTCTTTTTCAACATCTTAGGTTGGCTATTGTATGGCACCTGCAGATGAGTAAGGAGTTATTCAATATTAATAAGTTTATTTATTAAAGAGTCTTCCCTAGTATATGATAAAATCTTTATTCAAAGCTATGAAGTCATGGTAGAATTTGATGATCCTTCTAATGCATTTGGTACAAAACCATTTCACATTTCCAACAAAGACCATTGCTGCCCTAATTGCAAACTGTTACACTCTAAATAGTAGAATGTAATCTTGTCGAGTCTCGATATCAGCATTTGCTTTATCAGTCTTGTCAGGTGGCGTTTGTTTGGGGGGGCATTCAATTTCATGCCATTTTAAGCAATTTCATTGGCAAAGCAGATAGATTCACAATATGTTTAAATGGAAAATGGAAATTCTCAGTAAAAACTTGTTAAAATCTCATTTGAATTAGTGTATAGTCCTCTGTGGGACACGAGTCTGTGTATAATCCTAGCCCTTTCGGAAGCAGCGTCCTTCAGCAGTCTCCTCCAAGTTGCTTTGTGGAAAAACATTGGGTTTAGTTTTACATTCAGCATCCGAGTTCTTGATTCAATAATGGAAGTAAGTTCACGGTGTAAATGCACGTAGTTGAGAGCATCAAGGCAAACCTGGCTGCCAGGTGAGCTCTAGCCATTACCCAGAGCTAGTGAGCAATGCATAGTTTTAGGTAGTTTAAAATGTGTGATTTTCCAGAAATCCAACACACCAGTGTCACAGTTGGCAGAGGGGGAGAACCAGTTGCATTGCTTTCTGTGGCTTGGCTTGGGTCAGGATGTGCACAGAATCCGGGTGTGCTCTGGAGAAAACATTTTCAAGTCTGACAGCAGGGTAAGTGTGTGCACATGTGCATGGAAATAAATGGGCTCTTCTGCTATGATGTATGGTAGCTTCCCCCTGCAGGAATGTGCTCTGGTAGAAGACTGAGCAGTACAGAGAGGCTTTTCTCACACGATCCCAGGTGATCTGCACCTTTTTGTTCTTAAATCTGCTTGACCACAGCTGTGGCAACCATGCTGCTCTGCTGGTATGGCCCGTGATGCAGGTGTCAGAAATGCATGTGAGCCATAGAGGTGTATTTCCATTCCAGGATTTCTTAACTTTCTCTCCCTTCTTTTTCTTTCCTCACCTGCAGCACAAGGGACTAAATAGATAGCAAGTCAGAAAATACTGCTTGGTTTCTGGAGAACATAGGTTTATTTTAAAGTGGTTCCTAAGCAAAAATCTGGCAAAAATTCATGGCTCCTATTCTTAGGAAGACATAGGAAATGGTAGGTCTTCATGGAGATGAGTCTTTACAAGATTGAGAATATGCTGTCATTGCTTTTAAGTGTGCTTACGATGTTTTGTCATCCTGGACAATATTCACCAGTTTGTAACGGGAACTGACTTCCCGAAGAATCGCAGTTCACCCGAAATTCTTTTTCACCAGTTTTTTTCAAAAGTTGTTAACATGAGGGCAATATCCAGCCTCCACTGAGAATCTGGCTATTTCTCTTCAGTGCCTCCATGGGAAATAAAATATTTTGAAAATCTGGCTCCAGTCTGTGCTTGATAAGCAGGCAGAACATACTTCTGCGATTGCTGTTCAGACATCTCATTCCATGTCTTACTGCAGAAATCACTGAAATCAGGAGAGGCAGGAATGCAGCTGGCAATTTGTGCTCGCCAGTTTTTTTAGCTCTCTGGACTTGATGAAAGCACCATCTCAATTTGGTAATACTAACAGCTAAGCCTGGTTTCATTACTGCTTGCACAGACTTTTGTGTAAAAGAGATTAGAAAAAAGCTGGAATCGTAGCTAAGAACCAGAAAAGGAAGTCAGAGCAGGAAATGGGCATGTCGTGTCCCATAATTTGCCAGTGCATCTTAGTCCTCCATTGTTGTAAACTTCATATTCTATTTCTGTTTATCCATCCTTTTCTCCGAGGCTTGGAACTCGGAATAGCTTTGCTTGTGATATCCCCATCTGTCCCAGCTGTGTGCTATTTCTGAGCGGATGATGCCGTCTGCAGCGCGCTGCCATACCGTGTAACTTTTGCAGTGGGCAAAGAGCCACCAAAGGCTGTGTGGGCAACACTAAGTTTTATTGCTCTGGTGACCTCGCTCAGCTCGCCAGGGATTGAAGGTTAGTGCACTAATTTGTGGTATCGGTCTATCTTCTGCTGGGGTACTGTTTCAAAATACCTCCTGCTTTTCAGGGAATGTCTTGAGTTCAGTCCGTTTAAATCACTTTGATATGATTTTAGGTTCAGTAAGGTAAATTTAAGGCCAATATAAACTGCCTCTGAGTATTTTGGGAAGAAGAGTTTGTTTGAGCTGTTGTTCATTACGGGAAGATTAATGGGGCCACTGATCCCATTAATTTGTTACTGACCCTTAACTTCCTGTAATGGGTCAGGCATCCCTACTTTAGCTTCAGGACAAGTTTACTCAGTGAACACATTCTCATCTTGTTGTGTAATATCTTTCTTCAGAAAAGTGCCGTTCATCTTCAGCATCTGGTTTTAATAGGATCTCTGCTTTATATCCAGTCCTACATCTGTATTACTTGAACTATAGAGGCAGGTTACACAACTTGGGCAGGGTCCCGGGGCACATCCTGGTGTCTCCCCAGCACTGTAATGTAACTGTAAAGAGATCTGTGCTTGTGGAGTCAGAGATAAGACGTATCTTCTTCAGTCCGAATCTGTCTTGGGTCATGGCTTTTCTAGTTCATCTGTACATCTAGAGACATGCACTGAATGTTCTGCAGAGTACTTCAAAACAGCCCAGCTTGCCTCCTTGAAAGGCAGACCCAAGGAGAGCTAGGATTTCTCTAAAAGTGCTTGTGTCATAGAAGCGCTAAAACTCATGCTCCGTGCATGCCCACAGTGCAAATGGGTTATGCTGCATTGGCTGCAATTAAAGCTGCTTGTGCTGACATTGGTGTCTCATTAAAGCTGCAGGGACAGAATCGGGAATGTAAACCCTTAAATGCGTGGGTTTGGCAACAGTCTTACTATCAAAAGGAGGTGTTTCTGTTCGGGTGTTATTGCAATAGCAGAATTGCTTGGTCTTCAGTAGCACATTTCTTCACCTTTTTGGTTTCTCTGTCCTCCTGTGACAAATGGAGCCTGCATGTCTTCCCTTGCAAGAGGAGTTTTTCAGGAGGGACCTCTTCTGACAGCCAAGCACTGGGTGCTGTAACAGCTTGTCTGGCCTTCCAGTTGTCACTGGGGCAGCCAGAGCTCTGGTGAGAGAGACAGTGGACTTAGGCTTCTCCATGTCTGGCTATAACGTTCCCAACCCAGGACAGGGTGTCTCGTTGTCTCTGCCACACCGGAGCGAGTATCAAAATTTGGAGGGAAGGAGGAAGTGAGTGAGGAAATAAGTAGACTTTGGTTTTTTTCTTCTTAAAGCTTTATGACAATTTGTCTAGAATCTCTGGGCAAACTGTGCCCTTCCTTGACAATTTGTGCATCTTCAGGTGAGCGTCAAGTGGCAAGCCTGGTTCAGAGTGGGAGTCTGAGCTACCTCCTTTCCCACTTCCCTGGAGGTGCAGTAGGATTCCTACCCAAGGCTGAAGGTGCAGTCCTACAAAAGCACGTGCTGTGCGACAGCCAAAGTACACCACACCACCTCCCAGCTCACTTCCCTCGTTTGGGAAATAAAAGTAAAGGGTGCCATCAGTCCCATTTCCCCGTATATTTGTAACCCCTTTGCCAGACATGTTGTGTGTACCATCTGCACACCCTACCAGTGCGCTCTGTCCCCTGATGCTCTCTGGTCTGCACGCCCCGAAGGCAGGCAATGCTGTGCTTGTGTTCAACAGCTCGTGCTGTCTTCTGTGCTCTGTGGTTTGCTGAACTGCTGCTGTCCCATCACACAAGGTGCCTTCTGTCTTGACTCTTTTCTTGTCAGAATGGAACATTATCTGCTCCATGGGAAACATGGCCACCCTCATCTGGCTTTTGGGGCTTCTAAAGGCCAACAATTTATCATAAACTCTTTTTCTAATAATTTAATCTCCTAAATTCATGTTTTCTGGTGGACCTTTTTTATTAAGGAATGTTATTTATACACAAACATACAGTGAAAACATGCAGAAGATGTACCTTGCTGAAAGCATACAGCCTGGAACTTAAAAGGCTTTTATAAGCCTCTATTTTAGTCTCCATATGCTTTTTATCTCTCGCACTACAGAGAACAATTTCCTCTGATGCCCTCTGCTTTGAGTAAGTTCTGTAATTTAACTTCTGGTTTCCAATGTCCTCCCGTGTCTTTTATCTCACGTCTTGTAATTTTAAAGAATTTCATTAGCCACTTTAAGGATGTTGCTTTAGCTAGAATCTACTTTATTCTGTAAAGCTTTTAAAAAATCTTTTAAAGCCTAGTATATATCTTAGGCTGCCTCTTAAAAGGCCTGTATTTGGCACTTGAACCAAAAATCCTAGTCTTTCTCAAGTCTACATCCTCCCTGTAACTCTCTGAATGAAAAAGTATTTGCGGGGTTTCTGAGTTCCATACAGGTATCTGAGCACTTTCACAGCTCCTTCACTCGTACCAATGGGTCTGGACCTCTCTCTTTTGCCTGTGCTCTCCAGGGAGCTCTGACTGCACATCCTGTGTCCTGGGCTCTTTGGAGCAAAGAAAGAGAAGATGGTCCCAGCAGGGAACTTGTTCGTCATGGTGTTTGCATTTTTTCTGCCTCTTAGCTGGAATCCCTGCCTCCAAAGCAAGTGCAGTTACAGGACCAAATTTTCCCAGTGTCTTTGTTCTAAATTTAGGATCTTGTGCTCCTGCGTAACTTCTTGGAACAGCTTGTCTTCTCCAGAAGCTGTGCTTTTGCTAATACTGCTTAACTGCAGATTAATAATGATCTTCTAGCCACCGTGCTTCTTATTAAATATTTATATTGTGATAGCACATAAAGGCTGTAATTGGGGTCTAATTGTGCTGATTTATTCAGACCAGTTCTGAGACCTTTGCTACAACTAACTCTGCAGCTAGCAACCCTCCTACGTGTCCTTGTCCTTCACTGTCATTTTCCTTGGTCAGGTCAGCACATGAAACCGATCCCTGATTCCCTGGTGTGGAAGCGGAACAGCCAAAGCCCGCAGTGTGCTGACAGCTCTCTGCGATTGTTCTCTCTTCATCCTTCCTTTGATTTATTCTTGGATTTTTCCAAAAGAAGGGGATGGGGCAGCCTGTCTCCTGAATTCCCCTGCAAATTTTTGGCTTGTCAGTGTATCTTTTATATGTCTGCTGATTGTAAAGATCATGAGGCAGCCCAGGTGAGCAACCACCTTCTTCCCTCACACACATAATGCAAATTGCTTCCCAGCTCAAACTACATAGCTCAGCTACAGTGGATGCCTTAGACATGTTGAAGAATCTTAATCTTTCCCATTTCTTAAAAATTAATCTCCTTTAATCCTGGCAGCACCGTAAGGTTCAAAGATGTTTTACATTATGTACAGGCAGGATTACGGCTTATTTGTTAGTAGAAGGGAAAGATTGATTTTTAATTTTTTTTTTTTTTTTCACTGCATCCCTGGTAGTTTTTTTCTTTGCTGAAATCCTAGTTGATGCCTTTTTTCCTCTGCTCAGCCTGACTCTGCAGAAGGCGAAGGTATAACCCTCAATATGAAAAGTAAATGCCACAAGTCCTGTTGAAAGCAGCAAACTAGCATCACTCTTTCTCTGACAGAGATGTAGCAAACTGAATTAAGTTGTGCAAGGTGATCTGCCCTTACACTCTCTACTCTCCCCTTAGCTACTGTGTTATCATCTTCAGTTTTTGTTGTTTTAATAGTTGCCCTGGTCTGGAATGAAATGAATTTCAGATCCACAGCAAGACACAAGCTTGTCAATAAATATCCCCTTCCCGCTTTAGGATTTCCTTAAACTCTTAGGTCCACTTGTCAACACACATCTGTCATATCTTAGACAGCAAATCACTTTAAGGCAAAGCAGAAGAAATTCTCAGCTTGAAGTGCCCCCAAACCCTTCTTACAGCAATAGGGACACTGCAAGATGTGCTTTGCCTTGTCTCCCTGGGTGATTGAAAATCGAGCTTTGTTGACAAGCCATAAACCAGTTGTTTATTTTAAGAAAGTGGGACGGAATACATTGGTGTGTTACAGACCAAAGTAATCTAGCAGAAGTAATGGAGGCAATTCTGAAATCTCACAGCTGTTTTTAACTTTACCTTTTTTTTTTCATTCTTTCTTTTTTTGTCTTCATCATAGCTGGAAGTCTTTATTAAGACTGTGCTGAAGGTCGGAATCTTTTGTTCATTTCCTCATGTCGTGTCAGCACTAGACAGCACAAAAGACAAGTGAGCTTTGAAGTAACAGGTCCTTATAGGTCCAGTGATTTGTTTTGCACAAGCACATAATCTATTGCGCAACTCTCCATTTCTGTATATCAAAGAAGTCTTTCAGGCTAAAATTCATTTGGCTTCCAGTCACAGCTCAGCTAAGTCCCATTTGTAGACTATGATTACTGAGATCTGAGATGGGACCACAAGTCTTAAGAGTTGAGAGAGCTCTGTCTTGATTCTAAATTGACTGTAAGCTGATGGCGTAAAGAGAACACAGAGCAGAAGCTGGATGCTTCAAAATTGGAAAAGGCACAAATAGGAAGCCTGGTGCAACACTGAAGAGCTGCAGAATTTACACAATTAGTATGGTAAATTGAGAATTATGAACACGAGAGAAGAGTAAGCAGGACGAAAATAAACCTTTCAGCAGTTCAGTCTGGGAAGACTTCTGGCATGATTCAGTGACTAGTGATTAATAAACAAGGAAGATACAGAGAAAGAAAGGAAATTTAATAAAAAAACCAAACATAAAACCACAAAACAACAGCAAACAAGCAGTGAATAAATTCAGTAAATTAGGAGAAATGTATGGCCATGCAGAAGAGGATGATGACAGACTCAGATGCCTTCTGATGAGGCTTCTCCATCTAGAATGAGGATTTAATGAAATCTCTGATGTAACCAGAAACTGAGTTTGAAAATTGGGTATACTAAGATTAGGACGTGGTCGCAGAGGTCTCAGCTGTTCTGAGCCTCGCTTTATACAGCATCTGGAGTTCACAAAAACACTCTGTGTAACACAAAAGTATCTGCAGAATGAAGTGAAGGTTGTAAACTGGGTTGAGCCAGATTACTTGTGGCTTGTGCGCTGGATGCCTCCAAATAGCTCTACCTAGTGCTGTGCGTGATCCAGATGTTGTAAAACTTAGTTCCTGGTGTCCTGTTTTTAGCCTGACTCTGCTAAGATGCCCCACAAAGCCACTATTGACACCGATGCCAGCCCAACACTGAAGTTTACAAGAAGGAGCCGAAGGGACAGAGGCCAGTTACCTAAGCTGTAGCCACAAATATGAAAGAAGGGGATTTCAGGCTCCTAAAGGAAACTGGTGGAACATTCTTTTCCTTTCTGAAGAATTCCTATTGGTCAGGCATGAGGTAAACTTCTGTTCTGGCTATTATCAGGTTCATGCCCTCAGTACCTTACTCCTGAAGACTTTCATGCCAGCTTTGTAAAGTTAAACAATTCTGCTCTGTATCTGTGAGCATGTGTATTGTTCATCAAACAAACCAGTGTAAAATGCAGAGTGCTTTTCTTGACAATGGGTTTTATCCTTCTTGTGCAGCAATCAAAGACCAAGATGATCATTCTGTCCTCCGTGTGTCTCTAGTGAGACTGCCAAGAACGAGGCACCCAATTAACATCTGCAGCATTTAGACTCTTACTGTGGAGACTCTTGCCTAACTAGGAACTGGTCTGAATGAAGCCAATTCCAGCTAAAGCTGTGAAGTTTTACATCTTCTGCCTGTTCTCCGGAGCCATCCAATTTCCCTTTACACATCATTTCAGATAAAGAACCTTTAAGTTAGAAATGCACAGTGAGCCAGAGGGACCCACGCAGCAAGGTTCTACAGGGGTGAGACAGGCGTGCCACTTCAAAAAGGAGGAACAGAAAGTGTTGCTTCCTACTCTCCCCCAACCTTTTCTAGGCTGCCACCTTCTTTCCCCTGTGTACAGTATCTGCCGTCTGTGTGAGTGTAATTTAGTGCTAATTAAGAAGTGAGTGGGAGCCATAAGCTCATTTCATTTAGAACCTGGAAATGTCCTCCTGGGAGCTCAGAGAGGATACCGGCTGCTTTCTTGCCACAAAAGCTTCTCCACCCCACTGCTGTAATTCTAACCACCAAGCTCCAGATCTCAGAATTCAACGCCAGCTCAGATTTACGGAGCATTAAGCGACTGAATTAAATGCTCAGCATTGACTCGGCGTCAGCCTGACTGAGTAAAGGATTTCACAGGCTGGGGTGCTCTACAAGGCCGTAATTTATAACGTTATGCAGAAGCTGCTCCTCTGAGTTTGATTTCGGCTCGCTGAAATTTCTTTTTATTAAGGCCCCAATAGTGCTTGTTGTTTTTCTGTTTGCTTTGATGTGGGAGTTTTAGATTAAATCTAAATAAATAAATGAGGTTTAAAATTAAATTAGGTTTCATTTGCATGAGTTGGGGAGTGAAGTGCATCTTTCTTTCACCATATAAAACCTAACAGACCCATTACCCATCACAGAGCCCTCAGATGCTACTGAAGAAAAATGACATTTCCCTCTGTGTAGAAAATACTTAAAAGTCCCAAGAATAGATTTATAGGAATATTTTAACCTTTTCTTTGATCCTTGAAATGTCATTGTTCTGTAGGCTACATTGCAAAACGTGACCTTTTATAGGAACCGTGGGATGGATTTGATCTTTGGAAGACGTTTTAGAGATAATGCACTACAGGGTGCAAAGAACGTTTACTCCTGAAAAGGAGCTGAAAATGGTTTTGTCTGTGGATATTTGTGTTTGTGGTATACCTGGAGGACAAAAGGATTGTTATGGTGAGGCTTGTACTCCAGGGATGGCAATGAAGAAAATAGTAAGAGAACATGGCATCTTCTTTTGTTTTAATGCACAACAGTTTCATTTCACTCACATTTAAAAGAAGAATTTAAGTAGCAGAAATTGTTCACAGAGGAGATGCTTGTAAATGAACATGTTTGAAATATAACTGTTTTTTATAAGCTCTAGCTTGTTTTCTTCTCAGAGTGCACCTTGAGTTCTTGACTGGCAAAACACAAAGCTGGCAGTTCAGCAAGGAAAAGAGCTGACCCTTTGCTTCAGAATTGCATTTGCTCTGGTAGTGTCCCCTTTCAGGGTTACACAGCCCATCACTCTCGAGTCTTTTCTCTTGCTGTCTTACACTTGGCATTCTCCATGCCACCAACAGTATGAATTCCCCAGCAAGAGATCTCAGCATGGAAACACCTGTCCTGTTTTGACGTTTTCATGATGACTGCAAAAGCCTTGTGAGCCAAGGCGGATGCGAGGCTGTGGGCTCACACTGTGTGAGTGCTGTCTCTCTGCTTTGCTGGTGGCTGTTCCAAACCAGATCCTTCTGAAAGATGCTGCAGCTCTTATTACTGAATACTGTGAGATTGTACCTAATGCTGTAGCTCTTGCGTGTGAAGAATTTTCACCCAAATCTATCGTTGTTGGCAAAATGTATTAGGATTTCCCCAGAATGTAAGAGATATCATTTCTGTCCCAGTCTGGTAGTGCAGAAAACCTCTTCGGTATGAATGCAGTAAGGAAGGTGGTGGATGAAAGGGCAAAGGTCATAGGTTGTCTCCTACTCATTGATTATCCCATGTTAGGATGAAGTAGTGGGCAAAAGCACCAAATTAATTCTGAGCCGCATCAGTATTCAAAGAGGTCCTGGCACTGGATCTTCAGGCTTCTGAGCTGCCTGCCCCCCTGGTGAGACTGTGCTGGATTCAAGTCACTCTGGAACTTGGGATGTAGACATAAAGTTGAGATTTTACAAGTACCCTAAAAAGTCAGAGTGTAGAAGACTGAAGTGTAAGAAACAGATGCTGTCCTGGAGGAGATGAGGTTCTGGATGTCAGTGACCCTGTGTTGCAGAGACTAGGAACCATGGTGTGGCACAGACAGTGCTCAGGGCCTTTCGGGGAAGCCATGGAGACCTGAACACTATTGTCTTCATAGACACTGGGCCTGAAAGGATTTTATACATACCTAATGTGCCAGAAAAACAATTAGCGTCTGGGAGTCACTGGCCTTTTTCAGTGTGACATGACTATCAGGAAGTGATGGCTGCTGACATTTTGAATACAGGAGCTGAAATGGGCAAAATAAGGATATCTCAATGGGGAGTTGCATCAGGAAATGATGCACATATAGCTGAGTAAAAATACAGCAGATAAGACCCAGTCTTCTCGCTCTGCTCAAATAATTGAGCTGCTACTCTGGCGCTTTACGCAGATTACTTTTTACGGGATTGTCCCTCCATTGGACAGGCAGGGCTAAATGAGTTCTGCACAGGACAGGCACCCCCTTTCTTAAGTTGTCTTTTGTCTTGTCTGTGTACCATGTTTGGTCTCCGTGTGCTGCCGGAGATGTGGTGAAACACTTCTAAGTGTAACAATGTCAACCCCCAAAATGCTTTGAACAGCTGAGAAAGACTTCCAGATGAGTATGGGAATGTTTCACTTGTACTGCAGGAAAAAGGTGATTATGTATAAACCCCCTGTTGTCCAGTAAGCCATCAACAACATTGGTGTGATGTGTAGCATATAGTTGAATTTTGCACCCTGTTAGAGGTCATAAGATTATCAGAAAAATATTACAGGTTTTATCTGGTTTATGCAGTGTGACTTGTACGACGCTGTGAAAGCAAAAAGAGGATTTTGTTGTCCAGGGAGGCAACCAAATCTGTGATAATCCAAGCATATAGTAATTCATAAGAAACTATTGCATCTAAAAACTCTCTGACAAAGGTGAACTTATCCCCAGATGGATTTAGGGTCATTTGCTCTGCCTTCCTCCTGTACATCACATAACCCTGGCTGCAGGATAGTGCATTTACCGCTAATAAGGAGTGGGTGAGGAACAGAGAAGGCAACATCAGTTGTCTTTGATATCATCAAGTGTTCTTGCCCTGAGAGAAAACCACTTCTAGGCATTTAGTGAGCCTGTACTTTTAAGTCATGATTTGAATACATGGGATACCATATTGCATTGTGAATTCAGGCCCCACTGCCTAGGAAGCATCTCTGAGTTAGTTCTCTGAAATAATAACCAATAATGCTGTTACTGGACTTATCCTCTACACCTGAATCATAGAATGGCTTAGGCTGGAAGGGATCTTAGAGATCATCTAATCCAACCTCCCTGCCATGGGCAGGGACACCTCTTAACTAGAGTAGGTTGCTCAAGGCCTCATCCAACCTGTCCTTGAGCACCTCCAGGGCGGGGGCATCCACAATCCCCTCTGGGCAATCTATTCCAGAGTCTCACCACCTTCATACTAAAGAACTTTTTCCTAGGATCCAATCTCAACCTATTTTCCCTCAGTTTAAAACCATTTCCCCTCATCCTATTACTGGACACTGTTGTGAAGAGTCCCCCTCCAGCCTTCCTGTAGCATCCCGGCAGGTACAAGGTCCTCCCAGAGTCATCTCTTCTTCAGGCTGAACAATCCCAGCTCCCTCAGCCTATCCTCATAGCAGAGCTGCTTCAGCCCCGGGTCATCTTTGTGGCCCTCCTCTGGACTCGATCCAACAGATCTATGTCTCTCTTATGGTGGAGACGCGAGAACTGGATGCAGTATTCAAGGTGGGGTCTCCCAAGAGCAGAGTAAAGGGGGAGAATCACCTCTCCTGATCTGCTGGCCACACTCCTCTTGATGAGTCCTAGGAGACAGTTGGTCTTCTGAGCCTCATGAGTGCACTGCTCGTGTTGAGCTTCTCATCAGTCAACACCCCCAAGTCCTTCTCTTCAGGGCTACTCTCAACCCACTCTGTACCCAGTCTGTAACTGTGCCTGGGACTGGCACAATCCCAGTGAGATTCAAAGTGAGAGGAAGCACTGGACAGAATCCAGAACAGAAATTCAGAGTTAAGTTTCAAGTAGATTATTAACTCAGTTTGTTATTTTCTTCATTTCCCCAAAAGGCTGAGAGTCATCACAAAAAATAGACACTCCCAAGATTCAAGGAGGCAATGAAAGTCTACAGCAGAGCTCCTTCAGAAATACTGCACCTGTTTTTCTTCTCAGTTGTGTAATCCAAATAATTGCCTTTGTTCTGTAATACAGTAAAATTGATTTATCCTCTCCTTAAATCTCTTTTAGTTGGTACTCTCAAGGTGATCTGCAATACAAGGCATGGCATTCCACAGGCCATGGTGTATTGGCCCATGGTGATCGGACTCACCTTTGATGTGACACATTTTTGAGGCTTTTACATGTTAGTTTGTGGTCCCCACTCCACTGCTAGAGGAGGTTTGGGGTGATTCTTCCCCAATATATCTCACTAGCTTCTAACAGTCTGTGTTTTAGGCATTTGCTGAGCCAAAGACTCCATCTGAACCATGATGTTTGATAGCCACCGATAGACCTGTCCTCCATGAATTTATCTAATCACATTTGGAGCCATTTATGCTTTTAACCTCCACAAAAATCCATGGCAGTTTAATTCCACAATTCAAGTGTGTGTCGTCTGAAAAATCGTTTCTTTCATTTGTTTTAAACCTGATGCTTGATCATTTTACTGGCTGCCTCCTAGTTCCTGTGGTATAAAAAAATAATGAATAATCATCCCCGATTCAAATCCTGTGGGCCATTCATGATTTTAAAGCTTTTTATCATATTCATCCTCATTCATATCTTTTCCAGGCTGCAGAGATCTAAACTATTTATTTCTTTCTCATCTGGAAGCTGCTTTATACCTATCAACCAACAGCATTGCAACATCGTTGTCATCCTTTTTATTATTTCCTCTAGTTCTATTATGTCCTTTTCAAGGTGGAAAAAATGTAATTGTGCATAGTATTCTAGATGTGCAGTCTCCATTGATTTATACAGTAGCATATTTAGGACTTCTTAATTCCTTCTTGATCATAGTTCCTTCATGATAGCTACATCTCTGATTTAGTTTCACAGCAGAAGAATACAGAGGGATGTAATTGGAAAGCTGTGGTCTATCTGGTGGAGTCAGAAGAAGCCGTGTTCCCCAGAATTGCAGATCTATAGCTCAAATCATGATTTATCTTTCTCTTTGCTACGGTCTCCATCCATCGCCCTTCATTTCACATTCTAATGCGCTCGTTTCTTCAGTGTCGTGAATTGCTCATCTAGAAAACGTACTAATGGAAGATGTCAGAAATATAGGTGGATTCTGCTTCTGTTACTTAGAGAAATTAACTCCTGGATGCCTTGCATTTCTGAGCTGTTTGTTTTCACTTAGTCCGCTGTGCTTTCAAAGATCTACTGCTTAATAATACCAAGTTGCTCTAAGATATAAGGCCAAGTGCCTAGAATTTGCTTTATTGTATGAATTAAGTGTAACCCCCATCTCCTCAGTGAAGTCTGCTTTCCTCCCTTTTTTAAGAGGTACCAAGCAGGGAGTATGAGAAAAAATATATTTCTGAGTTATTCTGTGGCATAAGCCACATTGCATGAGTTTGCTTTCTAGTTCAAGAGTGATATTGTCATTCCCATCCAAATGTCATTTGGCGTTTGGATGGTTTCAGAGCACTCAGGCTTTGCCAGTCCTCCTACCCACAAAAGGTAATGTTTGAGTTGAATGTTCAAGGAACATGAGTTTTGAATTGTGTATTGAATTGCAAAGCTCAGACTTCGTTCTTCATTTTCATACTGGAAATTGCATCCACAGCCAAAACCTTTCCCTTCACCTGCCACTTCCTTCCCTACCCTAAACTCCACATCCTACTGAACTGCTTGATAATAAAGTAGAACAGGAGCAGGCTGTGGAAAGCATTCACAACTACTTTAAAGTAGATCGAGGTATTTGCAGCCAGCCTCCTGACAACTTGTGCGTGGAGGAAAAAGGAGGAAAACCAGATGCATCAAATTACGGGCTGGAAGTTCTTTGCATAGGTCTGCTCGAGATTTGCTGTCACTCAGTGCAAAGACATGATGCCTGGCCAGGGATCATGACAGTGGGTCTGCAGGATGTTTTTAGTCCCTAATGGTGTAATGTCACTAGCAGTGCTGAAAGACCTTCCTGGCTGTGTGAAGAGACACATGCACTTTTTGTCTCCTTGAATACTGTGCTTATTCTATCCTTTTTCTTCCCCTGAGTCCTCCTCATCTGTGCTGAGGCTCTTAGAGAAAACACTTTTTGCAGGTGTTTGGGAAAGTGTTTTGACCCAAGGACCTGTAAGTGCAGTCATATAGTATAGCTCTGTGATGCATGTGTTAGAATAGCTCCACCTTCTTCACCTTGCGAGCCCCAAAAGTGTAACTCTTCGCACTTACTTTCTTCCTCTTCCCTTCCACATGCTGACAGCAGTGCACGAGCGATGCATTAGTGATGCATCTGAACTCAAGTTGTGGCTGTCTGAAATTTCAGCCCTTATGAGAGACAACAGACTGTGGAAGCCACAATTTTTTATTGTGCCCTCAGGCTGTTGTGAGTGAATCATCAAAATAGTATGATTCAGTTGTAGCCATAACGTTTTTTCTCTGGTGCCACGAGCGTGGAAATGCAGGATTGATATGCTCTGAGTTCTGGTTGCAAGTGCTGCCTGATCTGTAATGCACGAACTGTAATGGCTCATAATTCTAGTGGATCTAATCCCTAGTACATGATTCTTCTTCTCAGGCTGGGCTTAATTCAGGGATGGATGAGAGCGTAAGGATGTTGCTCATCTGTCTCTTATTCAGATACTCCTTTCCTCGGAGTCCCGATGCTTTTTGAGATCTTTGCTATCAGAACACATATGGGGCCTAATGCAGAAGCATTGGTAAGTCTTTATTGACCTGTCACACAACCATCTCTGGCACAGATACCAACCAAACATGTTCAGACAGCCCACGCCGCAGGACTTTTTACTTGTCTTGTTTCAAAATGACTGTCACCTGTGCTTCACCAGTGTGGGCCCTGAGACCAGAACTACATAAACAAACTGTGTCAGGGAAGAAGGAGTGCCTGACACAGGCACTGAGTAAGATGAAGGACTCAGTCATTCTAAAGACTTGATTTCCTGGTGTAGCTCAGGTTAGGTTTATCAGATTGTCAGTCTGTATAGCATGATTCACTCATGAGATGTAAATTCTGTGCCTGGCTCACAGGCTAACAGTGTGCTCGCCTCAGTCTTTAACCACGATGGCAAACTCTCTTCCCTTCCTGTTCCTACTCATAAAATATGTTGTACTTACCAAATTATGGAATTAAACCCTCTATTTCAAACCAGATGGTAGCTGCAAAGATTCTGAGGAAATGTCTATGCAAAAGAATCCCCCCCCCCAGGGTTTTTCTTTCTGTGGTTTCTTTTTTGTTTCTCCCCTGCTCTCTTCTCCTTTGTAGCTTCTGAGAGCAAGACAATACCTCTGTGGACGTGAATTCAAACCAGTGAGCAGGTTTTGTCTCAGGGCTCCTCCTGTGCTTTCCACACTTGGTTCTGCATTCTTGTCTACAGAGCTGGGCTTACAGGGTAATTGTATGAGCCTTCTGCTCTGCATCTCCTGCCATGAATCAGCTTTAGTACTGTTCATAATTTTTGTGACTGTCAGGAAACTAGATGGAGGTCGCCTCTTTAGATCTTCTCTTTCTCTCTCTCAGTATTGGACATGACAAATAAATGAAGAACTCTTCTTCAGAAAGTTTACAGAAGTCCAGAGGAAGATTGATGCTGTGCAAGGCGATGATTTGCATGGTTGCACTGGCTACAGGGCTCATTGTTTGCCTCTCTGTAGGTGCTGGTGTATTGGGTAGGATTTGCTCACAGTACCTGTGGGGAGCAGGTCTTCGTGGAGAGCTGTTGTGGAGTGGGGGCAGGTGAAATGAAGCAGTAGGTAGAGCAAAGGGAGAGAAAAATCTTCGGAGTAAACAAAAGCTGAGGATAGTAATGACATTCGCAAATCAGCACATGGGTTTGTTCAGCAAGCTCTTGCTTACCAGGTCTCCATCACTTCCCTGAAGGCACACAGCTGGAGAGCAAGGGTACGACCATGAAGACCTTGACAGATGCATAACTGATGGGAGAGGGAGAATCGTTTGCCTGCTGTCCACTGATTTCTAAATGTCATTAAAGAACCTTCATTTTTCTTTCACATTTCATGTTTCTTGTGATTTCTGCTACTCCTTTACAAAGAAATAACTGACAAAATCCCATTTTTTACCAAAGTCTGTACAAAATCGTCCATGAGTTGCTTGACAGTGTTAGGCTTACAGTTGGACTCGATGATCTTAAAGGTCTTTCCCAAAGTAAATGATTCAGTGATTCTATGATTCTGTGTTATAGTGCATATTTCATATTGCTCCCACTCCTTAATGCCCAATTTTTTTGTTGGGTCTTACATCATTCCTTTCAAAGACATCCTGAGAATGAAATCTAATGGCTGGCTCTTTCTAAAAGATTGCTCTAAGCTTGGCAAGACCTCAGTTCATGGAGTAGAATAGTACATCAGTGTAACACAATGTCAGTGCGGTATTTACAGGGCAAGCAATTAGACTACAACAACAGTGACCCCAGAAATGTAATGTCCTGGCGTACAGTCATTTTTTTCACGTTAAAGGTTTATATTGCTTCCTCGGGAACCGGTTTGGGAGTTTTTTCACATTACAGTCTGGATGTAATTGGTGGATGCTGCAGATTTATTCCTCCAACAGGTCAGATAACCAGTATAATTCGTTGCTAAGCTGAGCAGAGCTTTTATTTTCTCAAATTATATTTCTATCAAATATTAATTTGTCTGTTTCATGGTCCACAGAGGATTTGGACCATTTGATGCTTGCTTTACCCAATGGGTTTACTCATTCTTCAGCTTCTCCTATCGCAATGGTTGTTGCCAGTGGCGGAGTGGTTCGAGTGTGGGTGTTAGTTTTTCATTCATCTAGCTGTGGCTTTTTCCCCCCTGGGATGAAAATGCATTAGGAATCATCTCAGCAGATAGCTTGGAAGCTCTTGGTATTGCAGCAGTCTGGGGTCCTGCTGCAGTGCCTTGGTTTGCTGTGTTTTCAGAGTTGCAGGCTTTATGTGTGAGCAGTTTATATTGAACTTGACCGGCCATGTCCTACCATGGGTCAACAGAGGGTACAGGAACATATACAGTGGAAGAGAAAGTATCCTGTAGGACAACGTTAAGGATGCAAGGGGAAGCATGCAAAAATAAGAAAATGTGTATCTTCAGTTTTTGCAGAGAAATCCTATCTTTGCCTTTTGCTACATTTGCATTACAATATTATATTTAATAATACTCTGACAATAGCTCTTAAATAATACACTGTAATGGAATATGATAATTTGTATGCAAGTATAGAAACATTTGTAGGATTTTAATTTTCTTGCTCTAGGTTTCCCTGTTTCCATTATCACAGTATGTCTGAATTAGACCTCTTTCAGATGTTCTCAGTAAATCATTTACGCCAATAATTTTGCAGGTAACCTTACTAGACATGTTCTTTCCTGGAGTTGAGGCAGCTAATGATGAACCTGATTTGACCATTTGTACATATACCGAATGCAGTACTCCTCAACTGTAAATCAGGGACTAAGGTAAATAAATAGGGAACCAAATTATCTGCAAACATGGATTAACTCTATGCGTGATTCAACTTTCCCTCTTCCCCCAGGGAAATGAAGTTGATCTGTGGTCTGTTAAGGTCAGTCTGCTTATACTAAAATTTAAATGATGTTCTTTAACTGCAGTTACTTCTCAGATATAGTTGAGCTTGGCAACATTTTTTACAATCTTAAGCATGTTTGGGAGAAGGATGGGAGGTAGTTACTTAACCATTTGCTCGTTTTAACCCACATTTTCTAGTAACGTGTAGTGAGGAAGCGGTGGGGGAGATGCCAATGGAAGTTATCCTCTTGATTGCATCCTACCCACCTATGACTCCAGCTTATGCACTCATGGAGGAAACGGGAGAGACAGATGCAAGTCCATCCTTTCAGGTCAGAGGCTTTCCATCCCTTAAGAAAGCACCTTTTCCAACAAGCTAGAGAATGTTTTGAGGCCGATGCCCTTAGTCGTGCCTCTCGCAGTCTTGTGAAGGTACTGATGGAAATCCTGACCCTGATGGTGAGAATGCTGAGATGGCAGGGAGAGTGATTTAATTCCACTTCTCGCTCCACTGGTTAATTACTTTTGCATAGAAGAAAACATTAAAAGAAGTCCATCCTAAAATACAGAATAGCCTAAGTATATAGTACTCGCAAGCAATTTGGAGATAAAAATTTGAATCTTTAGGGCCATTAAGCCTAGTTTTCTTCTATCCTTGGTGAATGCTCTCGCCTCTGAGCTATTACATAAAAACTAAATGCACCACCAGTTTTGTGAATCCAACCGTTCATTTTCATAACTTTATTTTTTTGTTCTTCTAACAAGCACTGTAAAGGGCGTGTTTTATTCTGGATAAACTAGAATGTTTCCTCTTGAGCAGAGCAGTGGTTTCCAGTTGCCTCTTTTTTGTGCTGGAGAATTTCAAACTGAACGTGATTTGAAGCAGATCTTTATCCCAGTTTAGTATTTTTTTCATAAAATGTCTATTTCAACACACTTGAGTGGTGGTATTATTATTATCAATAATAATAATAATAATTTGATTTAATAGCTTGGGACCAGTTCTACTGCACGTCCTGGCCCCGTGCTTTTCAGTCTGTGATGCCAGAACGGCTGGGAGGCTCTGGATTACTTTGAATTGGTCTGCCAAGTTGGGTAAGACAACTATACTGTACCTGCAATACTTCAGAGAGATCTGGATCTCTGTTAAAAAACCATTCTGGCACCACAGATTGAATTCATGGAAAACCACAGCTCAAATCTGACCCAGTGAAGCATGTAGACACTTGCTTAGTTTTAAGAAATATGCTGTGTCCAATGGACTTTTGAGTCTCATGGTTTTATGAAGCATTTTTCTGGACTGAGGTAGAGCACTCAGTACAGGACAAAATCCACTCTTTAATGAGCTTACCAGAAAACCCCACAGGCATACTCAGCATGTGCTTTTTAAACATGTATAATTGGGTCAAATGAAAACTAATTCCCATTGGAATCAGGCCATGCCCAAGGAACCCTTCCGGGATTATTCTTTGAAATCCTTCAGGCAGAAATATTTCCGTGCCAATTTCGACTTCAAAACCTTTTGACTGTGGAGCTGTTCAAGAATAGACTAACAAGAATTTTTCTTCTATGAGAATTTTTCCTGTTCTCTGTATCCCTCCCCTGCCATCCTTCTCCCTTTTGCTTTCCTCACTGCCTCTCGGCATACTAGAAAAGGTCAGAAGCAATTTGATCAAATGTCCCAAGAAACAAGTGTCTTTGAAGAGTTCAGGCCTGTGGAATTTGAATATGAGAGGTTAATATTTTGAAGGAATTGTTAGGCTCTGGAAATAGAGCTTTATAATGAAAAATCACCTTTGAACCTTACATCTAGCTATTTCAGGTTAAAGAAAAATAAGTCTTTTCATTGAGGAACGAAAAAAAAAAAAAGGCTTCCTACTGAAGATACCTTTTCCCCCCTTTGCTGCCTGAGTAATATATTTGGGCTCTTTTTTCATCCCTTGATACATACTCTACAGACACCATGAAATCTACGGAAGAAACAGATGAATTAACGGTCCCGGAGGGCTGTCAAAATGAAAAAAGTTTTAAATGAAAGACAGTCTTAGCCTAAATTGGTGTGTCTGAATTCGTGAATGAATTGACACATGGCTGTGCTTGTTCTCTGAAGCAAGAGCTGCTGAATCTCTACAGCTACTGACCTTCCCTTCCCTCACCAGAACTGCCTGGTCTTTTCTTTAATTGATCGTGCATAATAGATGCTGTATCGCTGTTGAAGTGTACATCATCCTTATCTGCTGGTGAGACTTGCAAAGCTCTCTGTCTATTTGCTTATCGATATAATCTAGACTTCACCAGTTCCCGTGCGGTGCTAGCGTACGCTTTCTCCTTGATATCCCAGTTGGATTTGCCTACGCTGGAGTCAGAGCATCTTCCCTTTTGCTATAGCTCTTTTCAAAACATGTGGGAAGTTAAGCTGCAAAGCAAGCAGTTAGCTTTGTAAGTAGAGGGGGAAGCTCACACATCCCAGTGCTGTACCTTAAATCTGGCAGCAAGGCATTCTGACTTGGCTTATGCGTTGCGTTGTCAGGTGTTGGCCTTTTCAGTAGTAATATGATTCCTCCTCTTAACTGAGAGATGCAAGCTGAGAAACCCTCCAGCACTTAGAGACGGGCTTTAACTCCAAGTGTTGGTGCATTTCGTTTTGATCTCGTGTCTCTGATTTCCAGATGTCGTTGAGATCTTTCAGTTGTTCAAGAGCTGACACACGATGTGATACTTCTCATAGAGAATGAGGGAGCACTTGCCAGAGGACGATGTTAGTCCTCTCTGGTATGAGTCCTTTAATGTGTAGTCTCTGCTAAATGGATCTTCTCTGAGGTATTTTTCTTTCTTACAGTGAAAACAGGCTTAATCTATTGGGATCAAAGGGAAATTATTTCTCACTTTTTGGAAGGGATGTCTCTCTTTGGTTTAGGACTGCTGTGCAGAACAGCTAGATTTCATCTCTGGCTGAACTCCTGTCTTCACACTCCTGTAGGGATACCTGCAGGCAAGGAGGTTTTAACTTCCAGCCATTGACAGGAGAAGACAGCTAATGTCATAGATCTTCTCTAGCTGTAGCTTCTGTATTTTCCCTTCCTTATGTAATATATAGTTGTCTCTCTGTTGGACTGTGCCAGCAGGGGACTGATAATGTCCAGCAAAGGGTACAAAGATGATGATACCATTTTTATTTTAAACAGAGTAGCTTAGGCTTTCTGGCTTGCCTGTCTTTTTTGTTTGTTTTTTTTTTGGTCAGGTAGGAGAATATTGTAGTGCTTCTACAAGGGACAGTAAGTACTCAGGATGGCAGCTGCAGGGGGTGACTTGGTCACCACTGTCCAAACCACCCCTTGGAGCTGAATTCTGCTGTAGGGGCAGGCTCTTGGTCATGCAGGGCCCATTAGAGGGAGAGAGGGGCTTCCTGAGTTCGTGTAGCCAAGGGCAAGGGTTGGCCTGTGGCATCCGAGCAGGCTGCTGGGAGTGCAAGTCTTGGGATCTCCCCATCAGGCAGCAGCCCCCATGTTTGATGAATTTGTGGAGGAGGTGGACTGCAGCTTAGCCTGATGCACGCTGGGCCCAGAGCTTTAGAGGATGGCTGCATTTAAACAAATGAACATAGTCATGGTAGCAAACAACCGTGACTTTTCCTAAAGATGAACAAACTGTGGTTCTAATGGGGACCTGCTATTCCTCAGAAATTAAAACACTGCCTCCATAAATGAGGCCGGGGAGGGTCTTTTGTACTCAAACTGGCCTCAGTTCAGGTGCTGCCGAAAGGTCAGTCCTCCAATCCTATTGTTTAGATTTTTTTTTTTCTTGTCAGAGTGAATAAGTCTTATCCCAGACAACTAGTAACACCTAAGAATTATGTTTTTTCTGCTTGTTATCCAGCACAGCTGAACTAGAAGCCAGCCCTGGGAGATCTGTATGTATCTGGTGTAGCGTGTGTAGAGTTCATAAGAACAAACCAGAATTGACGACATCTTTATGGAGGAAAAAAAAAGAAAAAAGGAAATCAATTGGTCTTAGTGTCAGAGATGATCAGATGTACAAAGAAAGAAAGCATTGCCAGGCAGTATCTGAGGCTGGATAATTCACATCGAAATACTCCCTGTGTCAGAATCAAAGGGTGTCTGTGATAAGAAAATAATTTTCCCCAGTTCAGAGGATATTGAGTACTAAGATTTTTACATCCTCTTAGAAACTTGAAAACAGCCCTTTGTCCCTATCGGTGCTGGTTGTTTATTTTTTTTTCCCCTGGACAAACATTGATTTTTCTTACTGCCAAACTCTGCATTTCTAATGGAGCTTGAAATTAACATGATTTTTTTGTGGTTGTTGTTGTTTACCTCCTTGTTTGCGCACCAGCAACCTAAATGATGTTGGCACAGCTCGAGGAAGGAGGTTTCTTAAAGTTTTAGTTGAATGCAGCAGGGAAAGCACAATGCATCTTTTTTCTTCCAGGCACTACACAAGTAATGACTGCCACATGGTACCAAGGGCTGTTTTTATGTATCTGTTACTGTGATTGAAAGGCTTGGGAAAACTTGCGTTTGTTTAAGATATTTTGGATCCAGAGGGCTTTATTTACCATACTCTGCTGGGATGATGATTTCAGTGTACTACACATACAACCTTGAGGTGGAAGCCGCTGCAGTATCCTATCATTCTGCTCCAAGAACCTGTTCCAGTGTTCTGGAGAAACCTTTTGTGAGGTCTGAAAATTGATCAGAGGTATCTTGATTCAAAGAAAGTGGCAATTAAGCTGAGAGAAGAAAAGTGTTCCTAAAACCTTCTTACATGTCAGAATTCACTGTCCCTCCTGACCTCATAAATTGGAATGCTGAATTGGGGTGCTACCCTTGTACAAAGCCTTAGTTGATACAATAATCCACTCTTGTCTGGCTGACTTTAGCAGTTTCAACTGGCTATAAATTACAGCATGCACCTTGTGCAGTAATTTGAAAATCTAAATGTCTGAGTATTCTTTTGAAACTTTGCAGCTATCCTTTTGTCCCAGTGCCAGGTCTCCTTAATCCTATCAAATACACTTGGAAGAATCCTTGTAGTCGGAGATAATGGTCTTATGATATGGCTGAATTTCCTTGCTGTAAGTATGAATAGGTAATAATAGCAACAGATTTCTCCTTCCCTTTGATGTTCACACAACAGGTTAAAAGAAGAAGGAACTTTTAAAGCCCTGTAATTAGAAATAACTCAAGATAAGATACTCATGAGTCCATGCTCTCAGGACCTTTTGGTAACATGGGCGATTGGAGAGAGCTTTTCACCTCTCCACAGCGAAAAGGCTATGATTAAATCCCAACTCTGCTCTCAGCAATTTGTATCCATACGGGCCTAGTCTCATTTTCTTAACCATCTGCCAAGAATACGATGTGATCTTTGTCAAGAGTTCATGCTCCCATGTATTGAGTTCGGGAGATGTATGCCACAGAACCATTCTGCCTCGAACCTGACTGGCAAAGTGTCCTGAATATTAGGTCAGCAATTTTCCATCAAATTGATATCAGTTATTGTTGATACAGAATGAAGGTCATAAATTAAGTAGGAAGGATTTGGGAAGTTTGGGGTCAAGACTTGAGTAGGTCTTATTCAGTGAGCAAGAGCTGGCTATCAACATCCTTGTTAGCTATTGCAGCTGCAAATTGTTTTAAAACGAATGTATTAATGTACTGTTCTAGTTAGGAAAATGACTGAGTAGGAATGCGATGCTGTATGGTTTGTATTTATTTTCACTTGCTGACTTACAAACTAAAATCTGTTCACTTTCCAACTCCAGCAGTGATATTTCTTTCTGCCAGAGGCACAGACTTTACCTGGATCTGGAAAAATCCATCTAAGGCATCTTTGTCACCAGTGAAGAGATGCATGGATCCAGCATAAGGCAGGACTTAATGCACGTGCTCTACAAGTGCAGAGCATCCTTGTTGGTGCTGCATTCCAGGCTCCAATCTCGTTCTTCTCTCTTGGCTTTGTGAGACCAAGGGTTGAAAATTCCTGGATGTTGGTCAAGTCAGTGGTTTAAAAGGTGAGAAGGGAGAGGGAGCAGGCACAGTGGGTAAGGTCACCACTTCGCACTGCTGCCTTTTCTTGCTTGTTCCCTTCAGTTTTGTCTATGAGAAGCCCCCAGGGGTGAGGTTGTGCACCAGGATAGCATCGCTGTCAGGCGGAGGTGAAGCCAAGAGATTGTACTTTAGGACAGAGAGTTTGGAGAAACTCATCTGGGGATGAGTCAGCAGTCTTCCATCAGTGAGATAAAGGTGTTAATGAACTAGCACCTTTCTTCAGTCAGGTTTATTGAAAGACAGGATTAGAAACTTTTTTTCAAGGTCTTTTGTATCTCTTGGCTGTAATGCTGTGGGGCTTGACTCAGCAGCATTCAGTGGCATTCCCTGCACTGTATTTTACTCCATTTCTGCTCTTAAGATTGAAATGTCGTATTAGATTAAGAGCTCTACAGATGTCAACAGCATGAAAGGCTTCCCTTTCACTTCAGCAGGAGTAGGGACTGAAGTATTGTGCTGCTGAGGGCATCTGATGGAGTTTTGCTAATAAGATCTGATTTCATGAGGTTTGCATCCTATTAAGGCAAGTAGGGATCAGGCCTGCAAGCATCACAGAAAAGTGTAAACCAAATAGAAAGGCTCTTATAAATATTAATAGGCCATGAAACAATACAAGGCGAAAGCAGTGATTAAGTGGCAGGGTAAGCCACTGCTGTCTGGTGTAGCATGTCGACTGCCCTTTCACCTCACTTCCCCTGCCATCTGCCTGTGGCCTGTCATTCACAAGCCCTGATAGATTTGGGAGATGAGGCTTGGGAATCTGATAGCTTCCTGGGACCAGTTTCAGCTCTGCCTCTTGCAGCCTCTGCATAGGTAAGAGTGCAACTGAAGTATCTGATCCCTGTGCACCGGTTGTCAGTCTTCCCTAGCAGCCCTGCCCAGGTGCAAGCCAAAATCAGCTCTACAATTGTTCAAAGAGTTGTTTTTAAAAGCAGCTTGGCTTATCCTTAATAATCCCCTTCATGGGTGAGATCTCGTCCATGTCAATGATCTATATATGCCTCTGTAACCCGAGTGTAAAACATTAGCTGGTAAAGCTTCTCTGTTTCCCTGTGGTTCTGGGACTGGCTCATGGCCATGGCTCCAGCTCCCTCCTCGTAGATTGCTTCCTCTGCTGTAGGTCAGGAAATTGCTGGCTGTGCTTTGCATGAGCTGTCCTGTGATGCACCAGCTTTGGTGCCTTCCTGCAGTACTTTCACACAGGAGTAAGTTCATGCCTGGCTGTTAATATCTGTTGCAGTTTCCTCTTCTTCCCTGCCTAGCAAAAAATCACCCTTCCTTGTGCATCTTCAGCTTTTGAAATGATACACAAACGTGAACCATCCCAGCATCCCACCGCAGACCTGCCCTTAGCCCCATTTTATGGACTGAGAAACAGAAGCAAAGGAAATCGGTGACCGCAGACAGGTTGACCAAGTTGGGATTAGATCTTCTGCTTCTCTATGGGTGCTCCGGTGGACGGCCCTGTGGCAGCCCCTGCCCAGCTGCCACTGCCAGGGCAGGCACTCCTGTTTCTTCATGCAGCACGTGCAAGTTGCCAGACCTCCGGGCTAGAGGAATTCGTGCCATGTACTGACCTTCCAATTTGTTCGCATTTCATTTCTTACAATGCTCATATTGCTACAGAAGTGCTTGAAAATTCCCAAGGCATTGATTATCTTTCTTTACACATGCTTCTTTATCAATTGAATTATTTAGTAAAGAGGTATGTTCATATTTTATTGATATAATTTGAGGCATAATCCTACTCCTTTTCCCTTAGCATTTGTTTAAAGAAAACAACATTTCCTTCTGTGTTGCTTTGGTTTGTTTTCCTTTCATTCATCCCTGAACCTCTTAAGCATTTTACTGCCTTTTTTGCGGGAGTAAACTGAGTCGTGGTGGTGAAGAGGTTTGCTGTCATTTATAGAAGGAAGCAGCAGCCGGTGAGAAGCAACATGTAGGTATCCTGCCTGCTCATCCACGCTGAAATAGTGTCACGCAACACGTGGGCCAGCAGTGCTGTCCTTATATTTGTAAGCAAACTGCCCAAGGTGGAGGTTTTTTTAAGTAGGGCCTATCTAAAGGGATGTTTTCAATTGCTCAGTAATGGTTTCATGGCTTGAATTAATATTCTCGCTTCACCGATTTCCTCCATCATCTCTGCTGTTACTTTTAGTTGCTTTCTGCCTCAGTTTTCCGTCTGTTAACTGGGGCTAGCCGTGTCGTCTTATGTCACATTAAAGGTGGATACATCAGCACCTTAAAGGGTTCTGACATGGTGAGAACTGTAGAAGCTGGTAAACCAAGGTAGCCCTCTTCAGGAACATGGCTTTGTATTAATAGTCTAGAGAAAAACTCCCTGGGAAAATGAGACCCAGGCAGGTTTGACTGAATGACCTAAAGCTGGTTAAAGAAGTGAGTAATGGCAACTTAATTAAACTGACCTCCTCTTTGTTTTTGTGCTCTTTGGTAGAGGAGTGAGAAGCCAAGTCCCACTGCTGTGCTGTCATCTCTGGCCCCTGGTTGGTGAGAGAGGTGTTTTATGCTTGGCCTCTTCAGGGAAAGGCTGCTTGTTTGCATTGTATTTGTGGCATAATTACTAATGGTACAGATCATTTTTATTAGCCAAGCTGTCTGCATTAAAATGATAGATTTTTTATATTATTAAGAACATCCAAGGGAGTCTCTGCAGCGGCAGGAGAAAGATGATAATTTTTCGTTTAGCTTAAGAGCAGATGGTTACAGAAACATTCTGTGTAAATAAATTAAGGAGAAGCCACCCTCGCTAATAGTTAAGTAAACAGGTTTGGAAAGAGCTAGCTCAGGACGAGGCTTTTCTGTTATCTTCCTTTCCCACAAGAGCTTCGTTCTGCTCTTCAGCTTACAGCCCCATATGGATAGGGTGTTAATTAAACCAATTTGCTTTTGGCCCAAAGTCATCTAAACCAACTTCAGTTCTGCTAGAGCAAGACTCTCACAGGCACCTTTCATGAGCACTAGAGAATACTTATCTAGCCTAAGCATCTGGGCTGTGATCAATGTTATTGATAAGCATTTCCAAATGCCTTTTGTCACGGTTTCAAGGCAGGAAGCAATCCGAGAGAGGTATTACTAATGTTGTTGTATTTTATAGCTGCATTCTGTGGTCTCTTACGAGTGCTGTAATCACAATGCCATACTGCCCTCAAGAATTTTGACTCAACAAAACAAGTAAATTAGAAGTGGAGAAATGAGAGGTAACTAGGGGAGGCAAGTCATTCTGTAGCACAAGGGCTGCAAAAGCCTCAGCTGTGGCAGCTGGAGAAGAAAGCAGTGCTTCTTTTCCTACCGTCTAAAAGCTACCCAGAGATGTCGGAAAGAGGAGGTTGTCCTAGTCCTGAATGGGTTCACAAAATCAAGAGGTGCAAGAGCCTTGAGAACAGAGAAAGTTACACTTGATCTTCTTCGAGGGGTTCTCTCTTGCCCACCGGAGTTAGAACAGAACAGTAGGCTGGTACGCTGAAAACGTGGCTGCACAGGACAGACCTTTCTTCTGTCCTGGCAACCAGACACGTGCCCCGTATCAGGAGGAGATCACATGCAGATGAAGTGGTGGTTTGCTCAGTTGTTGGAGGCTGGAGCTGAAGGAGAACCACTCCTCTTCCTAGTCTGGAACAGAAACTTGTCTGAGAAGACCTGAGCAGTTTCTAGATTCCAGTGTAGCTTTTCTGTCGGGTGTGGATGTACATGATACATGTACACAAGGCATGATACAAAGCAGTTAGCATATTACTGACAACTGGGCTTGGATATAATACAGCAAAAAGCGATGACTAATAACCAAAATGATAGAAATGTAACAATTTTTAACAGTACCAAAAAAACCCTGACAAAACTACACACCTAAGAACTGATAACATGAATATCGGGTTTAAGCTGAGAGCTCATTAGGGGCTTGAGGGAAAAGAAGGGTTAGAGTATTTTAGTTAATGAAAGCAGTTACTTTACCCTATCAATGTACTGAAAACCAAATGCAGTCCTAGGTTGTTAAAGGCAATCTGTGCCTTTAGGGAGAAGGTACTGTACATGGCTTTGTCGATTCTCTGCACACTACTAAACACCCACATGCAAAACAACTGACATGAGACTGGCATATAGGTAGAGAGAAAGGCCTCTGGGATGGTGGGGACAATGGAGAATCCACTATACATGAGGACTAGAAGCAGGTGGCTTGTTTAATCTGGCAATACAGAGGCTGAGAGAAGATATGAATGTTCTCTCTAAATACATCAGAGGAGTAAACACCGGGGAGGAAGAGCTGCAATTTAAAGTAAAAGACACCGTTGGCACAAGAGGAAATGGGTATAAATGGCCCGTGAATAAATTTAGGCTTCGAATTAAGTTTCTAAGCAAAAGACCAGTAAGATTTTAGATATCCAAGTACGAGTACTAGGGCAAATAACCTATCTGTTTTTAAGATGGGATTTGGTTGCTTAGAATAGAATCATAGAATTGTCAGGGTTGGAAGGGACCTTAAAAGATCATCTAGTTCCAATCCCCCTGCCATGGGCAGGGACACCTCCCAGTAGAGCAGGTTGCTCAGAGCCCCATCCAGCCTGGGCTTAAAAACTTCCAAGGATGGGGCTTCCACCACCTCTCCGGGCAACCTGTTCCAGTGTCTCACCACCCTCATGGGGAAGAAATTCTTCCTGATGTCTAACCTGAATCAACCTATCTCTAGTTTTAATCTGTTCCCTGTAGTCCTATCACTGCCCGACAGCCTAAGAAGTCCCTCCCCAGCTTTCTTGTAGGCCCCTTCAGATACTGGAAGGCCTCCCCAGAGCTTACTTACATGAGAATTAAATAATGTGTTTAGTCATGTTAAGCTGCAGCACCTCCACTACCTTACCTGACAGTGGAGAACTGGGTATGGTTATCCTGCGGTTTTATATTTGCATATGGGGCAAGATCAGACTAAAGAAAAAGCAGTCTCTGTATTTGGTATCTCCAGAGTCAGAGACATCCTACGTGTAGCCTGTGTGTTTCACAATAATTCCTGCTACTTAATTCTTCAGAACTAAAAAAAGCTCCTAAGTAAATGGCCAGGCACTCAAAATTATGAACATAAAGTAAAACTTGTACTTACCTAATCAGCTACGATAGGGTCCTAATTTATGAGAGCAGGCTGTTTTCTCAAGGCCTAGGACTGCTTAAAAGTTTGGAAATGCTCAGATGCAGATGTTAACAGCCCTAATGTCAAGATGAGAACTGTCACGTGTGCACAGTGAAAATTTCTCCGCCAACTTAAACTGTTGCTGATGTTTCACCACCCAAAGCCAGTGACAAGCCTGTTCTCAAGCAACATCTATCTTCACCGCATCAGTGACTCGGGAAATTGAGAAGTGATCTGTGTGTGGTCTACCTTTCTCTTGTGTGATAGACTGATCTTTTTTCCTCTCTTACTGTAGCATTTAAACCGAAGTCTGTGTGTCTCAAAGCAGCAAGCTACTTTAAAAGTAGTGTGCAGCAAAGAAAATTCTTGTTGTTCACTAAAATTAACCACACCATGAACTCCATTGACCAGAATAAAATATGTAAGGTTTTGGTACATGCCATACACTTCAGTGGATGACAGAAGTATGGCTTGAGGTGATGTTTATACCAACAAAAGATTTTTGTCTACAGAAACAACATTGGTATAGTAAAGATTTAGGATTTTAACAGCTGCGGACTGGTAATGCCTTACATTGCCTCTTTAAACCTCTTTGCTAAAAAGTCGTTATCCAAGTATTGTAGCCTAAGAGTGAACGTAGAATGTATAAGAATGTATAAGGAGCTGCAGTGGCATAAAATTTTGAAGCCTTTCAAAACTGCCTATTCCTTGGCTTTGTAGCGTGTAGGGCAGCTGGGGGTTAAGTGGCTGAGCTGTGAATTTGCAGGCTTTTGCTGGCTGGATTTGCCAAACTGAAGGATTTTTGCTTTGATTAACAGGATAATTAGAGCTGTATTGTAAGCATAAGCTTCACTGAGCTTTGCAAGTACTCATTTCTTACCTTGACCTCAGAGACTCACCACGATCCTTAATGCTGTGCAGAGCAGACCCAGGGTGTCTATTTAAAGACCTCCTGTGCACTTAGCTAGTGCCTTTTTCTTGCCCTGCATTAAGCTCCCCTTTGGCAGTGGTGCAATTTCATAGCTCCTGGGTGTGGGTTTTTTTTTTTCAGGTTGCTGTCAGTCAGCTTAAAAAATTCTCACTGAGGCCATTAATGCGGGGAAGTCGTGTGAGCCATGAGGACCAGGGTCAGGAAACCGTGAGCCTCCATGGCACCAGGGGACAGAGGAGACTGGCAGCATTACAGTGGGGCTGCTTGGATGCTGCTCCCTCGGGCTGACCTCATGCCAGTCCCATATCTTTGTCCTCCCCTTGCCTCTGCTTCTACTTTCACAGTGGAAGTCAGTCCCACCAAGCGAGTCTAACTTGCAATGAAGTCTTCATAGTTCAGCTGCTGACTCCAGAGAAAAACTGAAATCCTCATCAATCACTTTGTCTACATGAGTCTCTCAGTAGGCAAATTTTCTGCTGGCAGCATCCGCCGTCACTCTTGAATCTTCTTCCAAAGTACCCATTTGGTACCTCCAACATATACACTAAACTAGAGAGAATTTGAAGACTCACATCAGGCATCTGTGCCATTCTGAGTTTCCAAACAGAACTTCATGGATAGCAAACTGATCAACTGTGATCCTTGAGCAGGAAAGGTCAGGGGCAGGACGTACTGGGCTTTGCTAGCTAAGTAGGCTCAGACATGAACTGGGGGTCTCCCAGAAAATTAAACAGGTGGCACAACACAGCTGTTTAGCCTAACCAACCATAAATCAATCAACATTAAATCAACGCCGATTCTGCTTTTGCAGGTTCTGCTTTGTAATTAAACATGAACTTAAGATGCTGAACCTGAAAGCTTACAACCCATGTTGAGACATCAAAGAAGTGGACACCTTCTGAAGTCTGTTGTGATACGTGACATCTCATCCATGTGGTTACTGCTGTCCTGACTGCTCAGGGAGAACTGAATATCTTGTAAATTTATGGTGTTTTCTGAAATCAGGTTCAGTCTTTCTAGCCAAATTTTAGTATTTCCAGACCTAACCACTGCTTTTCTATTTTCAGCTGTTTAGGGATGGAAAGTTTGGTGTCCCAGAATCTATTATCTCAATGGAAATTAATTCCCAAATGAGCTTCATTTTCCGTGGAGACTCTCAGTAAGTTGTGGGGCAGAAGAGGCAGGTGAAGGTAGAAGTGAGTGGACTCCAGTGCTGCCTGTCTGTGCAGCAGTTCATTTGCTTTCTTGGCAATCAAGACCAGACGGACTGAATACCTGGAAGTGCTCCTCCGTACACGGCAGCTCTGTCTCAGTGCACTGCCTCCTGGGAAGCTCTGGTATGTAGAATCCAACCGTCGTCAGGGCTTGCCGTAAGGACGAATTTGCAAGCAGACCATTTTTGGCTCACGCTGTAGCCGTCTCTGAAAAGAGCCCTTCTTTCTGTCTTTCCTCCACCTCCTTTTCAGAGACATGACCAATGTTTTCCACAAATGGAGAAGTTTACAGTTCCCCACACATTGCAGTCCCTGCCAGAAATCTTGTTTTAGTTGCCACAGCAACAACTTAACGAATTTTTAAGGCCCCTGCCACTGGCCGTGCCTCTGCCCTGTTTGTTCTTCCTCTGCATTTCCCCAGCACTGCGCGAGGCTGCAGAGGCAGTGACTGAGAGCTCTAATAACCCAGTAATGGATCCAATTATGGCCGTTAGTGCTTCTGTTGAGAATACATGAATAAGTAAATCCGTGCATAAGGATGAAAGAGTGTGTTTTTAAAGCTGCCTGAGCAGTCGCTGGGAGTGGTGGCCACGTTGCTCTTGCCAAGCCCTGGTGGAGGATGGCAGCTGGGAACTCAGCAGCTGCTCAGCTCTTCACCAGAGCACTCAGGCCCACAGGCTCCCAGGGAGTTGTTGTGTGGTCACTAGCTGGTGGCCGTTGACTTAACGGCGTGGCCTCACCTTACAAGCATTTGTTTATGCTTCTTGCAGTTGCGCTTCAGGTGCCTCTGTGGGACAGATGGGTTCTGGGGTGCCTATTGACAGAGACTGTCTGTTGATGGCAACCACACACGCAATAAATAATGCTCCACTTCCGCTAGAAAGTGTCACCATGTTCACATGGTTATGGGGGTTGTGGCTGGGAATGAACTGGGCAGGACAGAACAAGCGCTAACAAACTTTTGCAGGAAATGTTCTCTTTGAGTTCTGTTCCATCAGTGCAGGGTGATCCTTGCATCCTCTTCACACCACCAGAAAATCTGTTACTTCCCCTGTCACTGGGTCTTCCTTCACCATCTACTGATAGCACAGAGGCATCCAGCCTCACCCAGCTGTCACCCCTACTGACACATATTTGTGGTCTTCTATAATCCAGCAGTTGACCAGATGGGGAAAGGTGCCCTCTTTTGTTCCTGATGGTTTCTTTCCTTGTCTGCCTTTTCCTAGATGATGCACAGAAAGGTAGGAGAATGTCTTTTGGTTAGCATGTGGCAGATTTTGTGGAGGGGGAGTCCTGAATGTCAGCTGTCCCAGTGCTGGCTCCTCAGATGTCAGAAGAGAGCTGGAGGGGCAGGCATCTGAGCAGGAGATGCTGGCTGCAGTAGATTTTTCATCAAGCAGTGCCCTGTTCCTTCTCCTTTTTTCCCTGTGTATCTGTGGCGGCAGGAGAAGACAGTCACACACCAAGATTCAGACAGTGAGCTCGCTGAATCCAAAGTAATTTGTAGGCACCCAACTCCTAATGTAGTGCATAACCAACCAGGAAACCTTATGCTTGTTCTAGTCACTCTTGCCCCTCTCCTGTCATTGTCCATTTGTCCCAAAGCCCCATGGTTGCACAGCTACACTGCCTGGGTTTATTTTTTGTGGTGTTTTCAGAGCGTCTCTGCATGGATTGGAACAAGCTGGCTGCCAAAGACCATGCTGGTAGTTCCCCAAAGTCAGACTTCCATGCTTAATGGAGTAAAGGTTGGTAAATCCCTTGAGAAAATTGTGAGGTACCTAGTGGCCCTTGTGAGCCTGTGAGCACGAGGCTGATGATCTCCTATTAGCATTCAGAAGACAAGAAAGATCTGAAAAAGGGAATCGGCATTAGCTTTTTCTGAACTGAAATTACTATCTTCTGATGAGTTGTTGCAGGGCCGCTTTACAAATCAGCCTGTGAGGAGTAGGCTGGGGAAGGCTGTCTATACATCTGTTACTGGACGTAGATGTCCCCTTGAAACCTGAGATTCATTTCTAGACACTACATGCTGGTTCTATATAGCCTTTCTTTCTGAAGTGAGGTCTCATTTTCCTGCCCGACAGGGGTTTGCAATATTAGCCTGCTCTTGTTAACTGCTGGAAATCCAAAATACTAGGGTAGGAATTGCAGTTTGAAGAGGTCCCTGAAAGCAGTTTCTGGAGATTGAGCCCGTTTTACATATAGACCTGCCCGCATGATCCTGGTCCCAAGAAAAGTTTAAAGTACTCTGCAAAATAAGATACTCTTTGTCATCTCCCAGACATCAGGGAGGCTGAGAAGAGAGTTAAACGAGGGTTTGTCTTCTCCCTGCTCAGCTGATACCTCCAGGTAGGAGTGATTCTTTCCCCCCTCACCTGCCTGTGTCACGGGAGAGTTCCTTTCTGTTCTGCATCATTAATCTGAGTCTCTAATAGAGGTAAAAGACTCTGAACTTGGTCGACAGAGAAGTTAACAACCAGTTTGCTGGAGTCTTAACAGTTGATCACTTAGCCTTGGTTATTAACTGCAAGCAAGGACCAGTTTCTGGGAGATAATTGGGGTCATAAACAATAGCTGTGTAATGGAGACTGTGCCCTAGGAGAGGGACTAAACATATTCAGCTGCAAGAAACTTACTACCTTTGGACAGCATCCAGGCACTGCCATCAGCCAGCTAAGAGTGCAGCCAGCCAAGTTCTTGCTGTAGGGGAAGAGAGAGGCCTTTAGTCCTCAGTAGACAGCATCTATCTGTCCTCAGGATGGCCCCAAGCTGGAAAGATGCTTGAATGCAGCCATAGGAGGCTTGATAGAACTTCTTAAGCAGAAATCTGGAAGGTGCAAAGCAGAGGCCATGTGTCTTCCCGCCCATTTCAGAAAGAGAACTTGGCATTTAGGAGCAGTGAATTCTGCAGCCTGGGCTAGGGTTGCTGGTGTCAGCTGGAGTTTCCACATTGAATGTATCCGAGGGTTGAAGTGGCCCCCTTAGGTTGTTCTGGATGGATGGTGAACAGGATTGCAAATGTCCTGCTGCCGCAGTTTTCTCTTGAGCAGACGTGTGCTTGTGCACAGCAGGCATGGAATGTACGTGCAGGGTCTCCTAGGCCGTTTGATCTCTGCTGTAGCGTTGTTGAATTAAGATTTCTCTGCCTGGAATTCCTTAAGACAGAGTTGGTTTGTTGCTAGGAAAAAAATCCAGAAAAGTGCTATTAAGAGCTAGGACAGTATTTAAATAGGAGGGATTTTTATTGGTACTTTCTAAAATAAATCCCGGTTTCTGACTACCGAGCTCATT
Organism: Todiramphus chloris collaris; assembly: GCA_025345505.1. Lineage (NCBI taxonomy): Eukaryota > Metazoa > Chordata > Aves > Coraciiformes > Alcedinidae > Todiramphus > Todiramphus chloris. Next base: position 3,869,710 of record JANVCC010000076.1, read on the forward strand.
AAGAATCCCTGCTGGGCTCACAATGTACACAGGGGTTCTCCAGGCCATGGCAAGGTGTTTTCTTTCAGTGGAGAGCCTGTTGGAACTGGAAGAGAGCTTGATGGGATTTCTGATGTGGCATCAGCCTCTGATTAGATTCATGTCACTCCGGTCCTTGCCTGTATGCATCTGATTGGAAGCTAAGGGAGGAAAATAAAGGTGCAAATGAGTTTTTGTAATGATTACACTAGCCGAGCTAGAGTGTGGCATGTTGGGATCTGGAGTTTCTGATGGTTTTATCCTTTCAAGAACGGGGGTAGCATGTGCATGTATGTGGATGACAAGCTGAGCTGGGCACCCTGACGTGAAAGCTGGGAAGGTACCTGACACGCAGATCCAGCAGCTCTACCATGATACTTGAAAGCATCCTTGGATAGCCCCTCATTTTTAAAGGAATCGGTTGTTCTGTCCTGTTGCTTCCCATGTGTACAGAACTACAGAAGCAAATGCAAGGGGAATCTGTGGAGAAAGCTAATGTTGCCTTTTGTTTTCTGATAACAAAAACATGACAGCGTTGCCAGGCTGGTATGTGTTGCAGAACCAAGACAGTAAATGTTGTCTTAACATGGAGACCTGAAAGGCTGCTGTAGGTGTGCAGTTGAATTTTTTTCCACTGAGCCCTGTGCTCTGACAGCAAAGTCTGTCTTTACTTGGCTTTGATTTAAACCAGGTAGGTACCAGAGAAGGGCAGTGATCCCAGAGGGGTCTCAGGTTCTCTGGGCTTTCAGCCTTCCCCAACACATCACTATCCCAGTCAGGCATACGGGAGGATTTTTGGCAGTTGGTAAAGTGAAAGGGAGCAGAAGTATTACCAGTATTTCTGATACTGGTCTCATGTGAAATCCCTACTTGGAACTGGTTTCACCAGGCTGAAACATCTTTGAGTTAAGGAACGTCTTGCTGAAACTGGTGAGAGGTTATTTGACATCCCCCCTCCCTGTGCCACAGAGATGCACTGCAGACTAGAAACTCCTCAAGAGAACTAGAAACAGAGCAGGGAAGGAATTGGGCTCTGCCTGTACGTGCTATGATTCTGGTACTTTATGGTCAACTGGTCTTCTCCAGGCAGTGACAGGGGATACCCTGAGCTAGAGTCAAGACTGACTCAGGAGAAAGCCAAGAGCTGACAGGGGCTCCTCCTTTCAGATAAAGTGAAGCCTGTTTATCACTGCTTGTCAGTGGGAGAAACCAAGCTTAGATAGACCTCCCAAGAGCATAGGGCTGAGCCTGTGGCTGCTCTGAGCATCTCTGAGAACCGATCTAGACTGTGGCTCCATGACAGTCCTGCCTTAGTGTCAAAGAAGAAACCCAGTTTACCTGTAGGACTAGGTAGAGCCCTTCTAGTAACCCTGGGAAGCTGAGTGTGCATGGGATCCCTGCTGTGCCATACTGAAATCTGCCCTGCAAGGAGCAAGAACATGAATATGGAAGGAAGTGAACTGTCACACTTGAGGCTTCACAGTCCTAAGCAGCAGATATTTGTGCAGCAGAGGAGGAGGTTTGATGTCTCCTCGGGCAGTGCTAGTGCTACCTCTAATTTATGCATTCAGGGCTGAGATTTCCAGGTGACAGGCTCACTGGGAACACAACAGGTAGGACTGACTGGCTCACTTTGAAGCGACAGAGGCAAGGATACACACGGGAAGCTTGGGTGTAGAGCTGGGATGTGATTTTTGCACCTGAATAATTCTAATCATTTGAGTCATGGATGGGTCCTGTCCTTCCCTGCTCAGCCTGGCTGTGGGGGAGGGATGCTCTGCCTGTTCATCCGTTTGCTCCCAGAGGCAGGATACCTGCCCACTCATGGCTGCGGCACTCTCCCCTTGACAACTGAGATGGGGAACAAGTTTTTGAGACTCTGCCATTGAACACCTACCACCAGCAGAATAACAAAGTTCCTATCCATACCATTGCTGGCATGGTGAAGTGTGAGCAGTCAAGCGTATTTGTGCCTCCCCAGTAAATCCTCAGCTCAGCTGCTTCTGTAGCACACAGCTTTTAGCTTAACTGCTGTGTTATCCTTTGGATGGACAGAAAGACTCCTGGAGAGCCTCTGGGATGAATGGGTTGTTTCTCTTGGGTCGAAAAATCTTCTGTCAGACCTTAGGCCAGTTAAAAGTTGTGGCGTTGCTTTTTGAGCCACAGTCCATTGTTTTGATTTTTTTCCTTCATGTGCCTTGGAGAGGGGTGGGCTCATAATCAGAATAAATAAAGAATTTCTGGATTTCTCACTGATGCTAGCTATCCTGCTGGAAAATATCAGCATCCATTGCTCAGCTGCTCTAGGAGTGGGAAGAGGAAATACCTGAACCTGGATCCTCCCGTTAGCAAAACAGGATACGTTCCCAACTGTACTAGGAGTATTTTTGGACAAAGTCTCATATATCTCAGCTGTAAAATGCTTGAGTGACAATCACGTGTTTGCATAAGATAGAGAGATTAAGCCTTTAACAATATGGTGGCAGAATACACCAAATATTCATGGCAGTTGATGAATGAGCAGAGCAGACTTATGATGTCTGGCCTTGGCAGCGTGGAGCACCTTCCTGCTGATTACATGTGACTGTCTTTCACTCCCATGCCCCTTCCCAAACTGCTGCTGCGACCAAACTTCAGACACTTCTTGATAAATTGTGAGTTAGCAATATTGTTGTGGGAAGGACTTCTAGCCTCACTGGGCAGAGAAAGGCTTAGCTGAGTCTGCCTTTGTTTAAAACCCACTGGGTAGCACTAGAGCATGGAAGAAAAGTCATTTCTTACATAAGCTTGGATTATGTTATTTACTCTCCATTGTTTGTAAGGGCCTCATAGAAGCGTGAAAATGACCTTTATTTCTCTATGGATTTTGTCCTTTATCATTTTACAAATACTGATTTTTTTTTTTTTTCTCCTGTGTCTTTATCAGAGCTGAATTAACAAGGCTGTTTAACAAGAGCCTCTGATTCATTTGAGGTCTTTTTGTGCCAGGTGCTATCACAAGCAGCTGAAGGCAGCTCAGTGAAGAATGTGCAACCACTGTTACAGAATTGACAGTGGAGGTGATGCGCCCTGACAAGAACTGAGCTAGCATGGGTCAAAGAGCAGGCTTAAAATGATGGTCTCTTCAGCCTGGACACAAATGCTAGGAAGGGTTGTTTGTAAGGAATAAAATTTTATGTCTGAAGATTCTCCTCCTCAGACCATTAAAGCCTGAGGCTACTGAAAGTCATTGAGTCTACTGGAGTATTCCGGTTCCACCCACAGATCCCCAGGTGAGATCAAGAGCCCATATTCACAGCAAGAGGCAATCCCTGTCCTTGTGATCCAAAATCTCAGTGTCATGGTGGTGAGACTCCAATAGGAAAAGGAGCCATTGGTGCAGCTTTATGTGTTCTTTCTTGCCAGCCTTTTAAGCAAGGCTCTTGACTGATTCAAGAGCTTGTAGGTGGAGCAGAGAGTGGAAATGAAAGGCAGACAGGGACATAAAGTTCAAACAAACCAAGTGTGATGGCCACTTTTGATGCTTTTAACACAAGTGAGAGGGAAGGTGTAGCCCAGATGATAGCTGTCCCTTGCTGCTCATACCCGCCAGAATGCAGGGTAGCAGTTTCTCATGCAGGACACAGAGGTTGGCAAGGGTAGGGAGAAAGCAGCTGCCATGCACGGTTTTCTGGAGCGAGGTGAAATCTCATACCTTCTGAGATCTTCTCTCAACTCTGTCAGTGGCCTTGAGATACCCTATAGGATTTTAGTGATCTCTCTGGATAGTAGCAAAAGCCTGACTTTCTGCGTATATTCCACATTGAGAAGAAGAGATGTTGTGATGGAGATAGAAGTGGTATGTCCAGATTTCTTTCTTCTTGAATGGGCAACAGCACATGTAGCTTTGCTCTAGAACTCTGCTGTGGGCTCTTCTTTCTTACAGCCTGTACACTGTGGTGGGAGATGACATTTGCTTCAAATGAGACAAGGGTGTCCTTAAAACAGCTGTTGTACAAGCCTATAAAAAGGGCAAATCCTCATCGTTAAGAACTTAGTATCTCTATCAGAAGATGGCAAACCTTTGAGGACTTTGTCCCAGTGTGCACTTCTTTCTCTTTGAGATAAGAGGTTAAGCATGCCAGTGAGAGCTGAGAGATTTTCTCTAAGAAGCTCTGAGGAAAATCAGTCGGTGCTCATTAGTCTGCAAAGGGTAGGCTCCTGCCTTTCCCGTCGGAGCTGAGACTGGCTCCTGCCTGCCAGCCCGCTCTGCTGCAGGCCACGTGTGCTGTCTGGGCAGTCACACTACCCATGGTTGAAACAGGTCGTTAAGGTGGGGAGGAAGCTGAGCAGATGCAGCTGTTATCCAACTGGTAGGCAGTAATGCTGAGAACAGAGACGAGTCTCCAGGCTCCTACCTGATCAGCATCGTTTCTAGTAGTCAATGCTGTCTGCTCTGTCCAAACACATTCACTTGTGTTTTTCTAGAGAAGGAGGATCATTACCTCTTAGCTGTTGGCCATTCTGGTCTTCAGTGTCAGACCATGTCTGTGCCACCACAGTAGCTGTAAACCTAGAGGGGAAATAAGGAATTAATCAAAAACGTCCCAGAGTATCCTGGTTGAAGAGGACTCTGGCTGTTCCTTACAGGCTGTTACAGCTCTATAAAAGAGGTATTGCTGAATCAAGAAAATAGTTGTCTTCTGCAGGAGGGCAAAGCAAAGGAACTGCTATTTATTTTTATTTTTCCAAGAGTAAGAAACCCATCTTGGGGCAGATCTTGGCTCTGGTCCCAGAGGGACTTGGGAAGTGAGAAGACAAGTTTATATTCCTCCTCCAATTAATATCTCTTTCTGCAAAGTGAAACGGTTCAACAGAGAGTGAAAGTGGCATTTGGCTGCTGCTTGAGTCATTTAAGCAGTCTGTGTGAGGCTGGGGGTCCTTGGGCTAGTCGAGTGCTTTAACTACCAGGTTATTAGCTACTTTGAGGCTGACCTCCCTGAATTCCTCTTTTCACTGGAAATTTCAACAATACCACCATGTCTTTACATCCAGTTTCTAACTTGGTGGCATGATGCTTCCCAACAAAAAGAGTGAGAAAACTCTCAAACAACTCTCTGAGCCTTCATGCTTCCAGAGTGAGGGCTTCAGCTGCTCCTCCCCCAAGGCTCAGCCAAGCAGGACAAGCCACTCTATATCACTGCTCATTTACCCTCCTGAACTCTGTCTCTCAGTGCTTCAAGGTAGATGCTTCAGCAGTTAATACTGCTCCCAGGGCACGGGCAAGGAACAATTAAAGCTTGTGGTGCCAGTGAAGAGCCCTGGGGTGAGCCAGGCTGTGGTGACAGCTGCCCCCCATTCTGCTGCGTGCAGCACCTTCTCGAGCAACGCCGTTGCAGAGAGAGGCGAGTGGGTTTTGCTGATTGCAAGGCTGAAGTTTAAAACTGAAGGGCTAAACTCAATATGGCATTTCTAGGCTTTTTGCTGGTGGCAGCCGCCTTGGTTTGTAGCATTCAGCACCGGGGGAGAGCAAGGCTGGGGAGAGCACAGCTGCTGAGCCATTTTCAACCAGCTGCAGCATGGGACTGATGGCGGGAGCAAAAAACAAGTCTTTAAAGAACAAACACTTTGTAGTTCTCCCTGCAAGGCTTCGCCTGTGATGCTGCAGGATCCTTGATCCTAAAACAACACAGCAGTTCCTTCATCTCAGACACAAACGCTGTGGCCCACAAGGACCAGCTAAGCCCTCCAGCTGTGGGCAGGAGGCTTGGAAGAAGGTGGTGTTGGGTGTTTCTTGGAGAAGGGTCCTGCTAGGTGCTGTACAGTGAGATTTCATTTGTGCCCAGCAGTCGGGGTGGTTTCTGCCTGGTTTAGCTGCTTGTACTAGAAGAGGAGTGTATCGCCCACGTAGAAAGTCTCAGCTCCAGGAGGAAGTTGTGGAGCTCCACAGTCCCAGGCTGGTGTGCGAGGGGTGGGGGCAAGCTTTTCTCTTGCCTTTGTGACTTGTCTGGAAACTGGAAATCTCTCTGGAGATAAATTGGAAGTTGTTATTGGCATCTCTACTGAGAATGTCAACAAGAATCTGTCAGTGCCAGTCATGACGATGCAAACACAATTTCCTCGTTTAAAGCACTGCACTAACTGTACCTAATTAACCTTTGTGACAGCACAGCAATGCAAGGAAATAGGGATCATTAACTTCAGCTTCGCTTTGCAGAAGGGAAAGAGAAGCAGCAGTGCCAGCCCCATGCGTTTCAAATTGAGGTAGGCTTGGAAAAACCACAGGGTTAAAAATAAGAATAATCCATTTGGGGTTCTCAGAGCCTTAAGAGTGCACTTGAATCAAACTTTCAGATTTTTCTCCAAGAAACATAATGACTGGAAACTTCTCTCCTATACATGCTTTTTTGTCACACAACAACCAAGGCTTTTAAAAAAAATCACACATTCTCAATCACAGTGGTGCAGAGGCAATAAAGGTCAGAGTGATTTGCTCAGTGTTGCTTAAAAATCAGCGGGGCAGAGCTGGGACTAGACTGTGTGAGTAGCTGACCCTCCACCCCTTGCTTGTTCCTCCAGACCAAACATTTTTCTAGGTGGGGGAACCTGCCTAAATCCACCAGTGGTCACTTAATAGCTGCCAGAGGTGTAATTTAGGCTTGAACTAGTGACCTCATCCCTTCCTCTCTCGTCTGCTGAGGGACAGACTGATGACATTGACTGTTTACATTTTGGTCTCTGAGCCAGACCAGCTTCTTTGCCTGGGGCCCAGCAGGGATGGAAAGGTCCTAAAGATGCAAAACCAGTTCTGCTCCCTGACACTGCTTTCCTGGCTTGGGGCTGGTTGTATAAGTTATTAGGAAAGAGCAACTTGTACAAGAACCTTTTTAAAGTCAGTTGTTCTCCCTGCCTGTTGTATCACCTGCTGGCAGGGGCCGAGGGGAATGCCTGTGCCTGTCTACCAGGCACCAGCGCAGTCTCACCGTTTTGTCTCACCAAAGAAATGCAATGCAAAGCTCTGAGGAGTCACCGCAGCGGCTCTGAAAGTTGTATCTGATAATGCCAAGAAATTTATCTCACTTCTGCCCTGAGTCGTAGATGTCAGGGTCTGATGAGATGACCCGTGTTTGTCTGGAGCCCCAGCAGGCAGGACCCCTGCTCTGGAGAGAAACCAGTGGGGACTGCTGAGGAGGAGAGCCTGTTGTGTGGGGTGTCAACCCCAGCCCAGAGAGCTGGCATTCATACAGGAATGTGTTTTATTCATCTCTTTTTCTCCTTCTGCATCTGTTCTGAGATGGCACGGGGTGAAGTGAAGCTGACTGGACCCTTGAAAAAGCCAGGTCATTGATGGAGAGGAAAAGGACTTGGCAGATGGTGAAGAGCTTTCATGAACATCATGGGCTGCGGCTGGCTCGAGGGAACAGAATTGTTCCCCTGCTCAGGCTGTGTGTCTGTCTCTCTGATTATTTAGTGTATTTCATCTCTGCTGTCTGTCTCACCCTTAATCTGGGCTCCTCTGCGCCAACAAAATGCTTAGCTCACTCCATTGTCTGAGACACTAATTTGCACTGTAAATCTGATGCTTATCTTACATGACAGCTTACTGTGGGGTTTATTGCAGTTCTGAAGACAAACTAACCAGGGATGGCTAGAAAGCTTTTGACACATCATCTGGAGTATAGAACAAATATGACCTATTCCAGCTTGCTACCAGGTTAGGATGCGGCCCCTTGCGGTTGGGGTCACAAGGGATTTCTATTTCTCTTTTCAGATCTATTAAAACCTGAGTGAGTTTGGGTTTTTTCGATGGTACAGCTTCTATTCTGTCTGAGAACTCTTGGAATGCTTCTACAACAGCCTCACACACTTCTAGGGCCAGGTCGTCCATCCTTCTGTCCTGCTACCTGTGAAGTTTTAAGGACCATGAGAGTTAGCTGCAGACCAGGTGCAGGCAGCATGCAAGTGTTGATGCTCCAGTGTGGTGCAGCTTCATTGTCTCTGCCTAGCTTAATCAGAAAGAATCTTTGTCCTTGTCTTTCTTCTTTGGTATTGCCTGACACTTTCTCTGATCAGTTTTAGCTCTTTGCTGACAAAGTGACATCCCCCCTCAATCTTGTGTGCAGTTGCCTCCTCCTCTCCGGTCCCCACGCTATCCACTTGCAGGGATTCACTTATCATAAGAGATTTTCACACCAGTGTTGTTCAGATCACTAGGCAGCTCCAGAGGCCTAAATCCTCCTACAGAAGGGTTCCAGGTAGCTTCAGATCAGGTATTTCCTGGAGTGATCCAGGAAGATTATTGCTGCTTTGATACAGCTCGTGGTTCTGCAGCTAAGCACACCAGTAGGTGTTTAATGCCCAGGACTTCTGCATTGCAGTCCTTTGGGATAGAAAGGATCCTGCTTCGCCAGACAGGGGAGTAGAAACACAAGACTTGCCATTCTCAGAGGATGGTGTTTGTCTGGAGGAACAGTCTGATTTTCACTAAATAGAGTCCTGCTGGACAGTTGCATGGATTTCTGGACCTCTTGGATCTTCCTGCCATCAGTCTGAAGACAAAATACAAAAACTGTTGTACTGGATAACTGTTGTACTGCAGCTAGGGGGCTGGCAACTGAACTGGAAATAGAGCCAAGGGGTCTCAGTAGCACTGAGGGAGAGGAGAAGAAAAACCAACAAACACTTAGAGAAACTGTTGAAGAATAGGCAAGCAATATGTTGTATACTGAGTAGAACTGTAGCTGCTTAGGTTACACAAGAAATTCTGTACTGTCCCCTCGTAAATTCCATTTTGCAGCCCAGATTATCAACAGATGTGTAACCCAAGGCTTATTCCGAGTCATCAGAGCTGGTAAACACCAGACTGCTCACACGCACTGTCCTGAGACCTGCCCACAGGAGAGATCTCTACAGCCTAGGAGAAGCTCAAGGGAAAACATACTACTCCGAGAAGACTCCAGAATCTGTAGAATTTTAGAAGACTCCAGAACAAAAATACCTAAGAAAGAATCATTACCCCACCTAATTCAGGCTCATGACTAGTCTATCTTAGATTACTGTATGCAGCCTCCTCTGAAGCACGCCCTTCTCTTCCATGGCTAGAAATGGAGTCAGAGGAATCGAATCACCTTGCTTAAGCTTCTGTGTTAAGTACCCGAAAGTGAGCAAATTGAAGCTGAAGACATCTTCATTTGTTTCCTAAGAGGCCTGGAAAATCCCTCTTTCCCACGGATAGCATGGTGCCCTCAGAGAGTCCCCAGTATGAGTAGCTGGCCTCCCCCCTGCCCCAGCGCTTGTAGCACTGGCAGCAGCTCTGATCTGTTTGGCAAGGTCAGGTTGTCCCTTCAGCTGTGTGCATCCAGCACCCTGGGGCAGCTGGTGCTTCCACAGATAAAATCTGTGTCCTGCTGCTGCTGCCGAGTGTTTTCTGTCAGACTTCTGGTTGCTTTGTAGAAAAAAAAAAAAGAAAAAAAAGCTTGTTTTCCAGTAGCACTGAGAGACCCTACTGTGTTGCATGACTTGCGGACAACAGGAAGATAGTCTCTGCTCCAAAGGATGCACAGGACAGCTTGGCAGAACTACGCTGAATAGCAGATGAGATGAAGACGCAGCGTGAGACAAGTTAGTAACAGTGAGAGCAAGATGTTTGCTTAGACTGACTAGGTCTGACATCTCCATCAACCAGGGTGTGCAGCGTGCGAAGGCTCCTCAACTTGCTGAGCGGTTGGGCCAGCCTCCCAGCACTCCCAAGGAAATCCACTGCCCACATCAGCGTTCGCTCTAATCTGCGTGGAAATGAAAGTGGGTGGAAACATCAAAGCAGGGGTTCCAGGTAGAGTTTTCTGCTGCCTGGAGTGTTATTAACAATCACGGGAGAAGCTGCTGACAGGCTGGATGAATGCGGGGGCTTTTGTCTTGGGGAGCAGAGCACTTTAGAGGGAGCGGGTGGGGCAATCTAAGAGTTTGGGAGAAGGCAGTGCAAGGGCTGAGGTCTCGGAAGAGAAAGCACGTTCAGCCAGCAGGTCTCAGCTACCTGCCTTCAGCTGTATCCACCTGATGAGGTTAGCGGTCCATCTGTTTGTGCAACCCAGTCTGGGCGGGCGGCTGAACTGGGTTGCCTCAGCAGGGGTTTCTCCCTCTTTGGTCCCGGGGACAGGTGCCAGGCCTGTCCCCATGCCCATGCTGGGAGGGCAGGCGCGCACAGGGCCGGGCTGTGCAGATTGGCGTCTTCCTTGGGGTGCTGGTGGAGCCTCTGCAGTGCTTGGTTCTGAGGCAGCAGCTGGTGCTGAGCTGACACAGCCCCTGTCCTGGGCTCTCTGCAGAGCCATGACTGCACCATGTTTTTATGCGGACTTCCAGAAAGCCATTTCTACTATCCCTGTCATTTCCCCGCTCCTCAGGAAATGGGGTGCGCATTTAGCGGGGGGCTAAAGCCCTCCTGCTCCGTCTGTGCTGGGCAGCCTCTCCTCTGAGTAGGTAATGGATTGGGAGGGCTGCTGCGGCTCCAGGGATCCTGTATTCCCAGCTGGCGCTTGCTTTCTTCCCTGCCAGGACTGCTTTATTGTATTTCTGCAATTATTAGTAACTCATCTCATGTATGGAACTGGCAGTGAATTAGAAGTCAGAGTATCCAAAACATCTCAGCCCCTGAAAAGAGCAGCTCCTCCTCTGCTGCCTGCGTGCAGCATTGTTAGCTGACGCAGAGGGAGAGGATGGTGCGGAGGCCAGCAGTAGAGCTGTCAGGTTTGAATCCCAGGAGTAGCAGTTCAGAGACAACCCTTTCCCGAGAAGTGGTGAGCTGTGAACATTACGTCTGCAGTGTTGTGGGCAGGTGTGATGGCAGCTTGGGTGGGTATATCATGCTGGCCTTGATCCAGTTGGCACAGGTAAACCAGCAGTGACAAAGTGTAGTAACTTAAGCACTGTCTTAACACTATTAAATACGTAGCTGAGATCTCCAGAGGGTTTGTACAACCTGAGGTCACGTTTGTGTCACCGTGTCTTTGCTGCAGTTTGCTGTCTGTGCTAGCTCAGTTATAGTTCTCGCAGATAGGTCTGTGCTGTGCCTCGGTCCCATGTCTGACGTGAGCACAGACCTACCTCCAGACAGATGCTTCTGAGGACCTGCAGGCCATGCAAACATCAGCTGTTGCTGTCTGCAGTTTGTGCCTCCTATGCTGGCATTAGTCTTTGTGACTTACTGGAGTTAGCCGACACACAGGGGAGGGGAATAGCATCTCTTCCTAGTGGGGTTTGCTTTGCAGTGTAGCACTGAGGCTTGTGAGTTTGGAGCTGTAACTTGAGCCACCTTCTTCCCTTCTGTCTCTCATGGGCAGTTCTGCTCCCGCTCTCTACCCTCCCAAAATCCTCTCCTGACATGTTCTAGGCTTGGGATTGCCCAGGTTTGTCCTTCAGGCACCGAGAGTTCAGAGGCTGCAAGGCACTGTGCATACTGGTGTGTGCACTGTGGTGGACAACCCTCCTGGGCTGGAAGAGGTGCCCAGGGAGAAGGTCTTTGGTGTGGACACTTCTGACTTTCCCGTTTTCTCTTTACCCGCAGATGCCAGCAAGGACCATCCGCAGCAGCAGGCAGGGGTGATCTGGAGAGTGACGGGCGGCCTGTTCAGCATCACCCGGGGAGCCGTGGGGGCCACGCTGGGAGGAGTTGCCTGGGTGGGCAGCAAGAGCCTGGAGCTCACCAAAACCGCTGTGACCAGCGTCCCCGCTGCAGGCGTCGGACTGGTGAAGGGCAGCGTCTCGGCAGTGACCGGTGGAGTCGGAGCTGTGGGCAGCGCAGTTGCCAGCAAAGTCCCTTTCACCGCAAAGAAGAAGGACAAGGCTGACTAATCCCCGTCACAGCTCCCTTCCAAAAGATCAACCTGCCCATACTCTCCCCCTACACAGCACCTCTTTGAGTTGGAACCAGCTGCTTCAGGGAGGGTCAAGCACCCGAGCAGACTCTGGCTGCAGCCTGCTCAGCACCGCCTGCCTGGCTCAGAGCTCACAGAGCCACTGTCAATGCCTTTCACTCCCATCACCTACTGGGAAACCCCTTTACTCCGAGGGCTTTAAAAGCTCTGTTGTCTTTGTCTTGCAGTTTCTTTCCTCCCTTCTTGCTCTTGTAAGCACAGAGGGGTGGAAGAGGGTGTCCATCTTCCCGGAGGTGGCGGGGAGTAGCAGGGGAGCAGGAGGAAGTATGCCTGACTTGACGTGTGGGTTGTGTAGGAAAATTCACCTTCATCTGGGAAGAAGCCTCTGAAAGAACCCCTTCCCTTGGCTCTGGGAGGTGTGTTTGGGGTGTCTGCCTAGTGGAGAAGTGTAGAATAAAGTCCCACTGACACAAAGGAGAGATACTGTGAAGAGGGGGAAGTCTCCCTCCTGCCCTGCACTTCTTACCTTGTCTTTGCAGGGCCCATCCCACAAGCTACTCCCAATCAATTACTCCCTGGCTCAATTGCACCCTTCAGAGAAGGAATCCTCAAGCTCAGCAGATTGGCTCTGAGGATGATGCCACACAAGAGTATGATATGTCCCAGGCCATCAACCTCTGCACAGATTATTTTGGTGAGAGGCAGGAGGTTGAAAGTTGCTGCATGTTCCCATTTGTGGAAGGAGCTGATAGTGTCATCTGCTAAGCCTCTGTGATATTGCAGCACAGATATTGATGCTCCACAGGGAGACAAAATGGGCCTTTGGGTTTCACCCTACAAGTCCTTGCAGTATCCCAATCTGAAACAGGGGCTTTTTGACTCCAGGTCAACATTCTCACTCCACAGACGTCACTAGTAACCATGAGCAAATGTGTTCCTGAGCTCTGCTGCAGGGAAGGAGGGGAGGCTGAGTGTGTTGCTCTCCTTTGTGACTCAGCACTCCAGCAGTGGTGGCCTGGGTTTGAGTGGGCTGCCCTTCATTGGAGAACACTTCCCCATGGGGCTGAGTGTGCTCCAGTAACAGCCAGCCTGCACGGGCACCAGCAACTCCTCCTGCACACACTGTTCCTGGGGCTCCAGCCTGGCTCCTCTGAAGGACTGTGTTGCACTAAATAGCCCACCCACACTCATAGTGCCGCAGAAACCCAGACACCTGCACCCATCTGGGCGTCACAGCCATCCATCCTCAGCCTGGCCCACGATGTTCCAAGTGTCACGTGGCATCACTCACACACACAGTCTCCGCAGGGTCCCCTGTAGCTCTCAGGATGAGGAAGCCACAGGCTCCATGATGAGCTCTACCACTCCTGGCTTTGGCAAATGGCTAGCCTAGGTCATTAGGTCACTGGCAAGTGAAGCGGTGCTTGTGCTGTACTGTACAAATCTGCATCTGTGTTTGCGTGTGTGTTCGTGTCAGGCATGTCTTCAGCTGGGTAAACAAAATGGTGCCACTGCCACGGTGGAGTTTAAAGAGTCATCTTCGGCATTTCCAGTCTATAGTTTTTATATAGGGTCCTGGTGAAAATAAAAATTGTGTTTTAAGAGGATATTTTCCCCTCTGTTGCCCAAGAGCATAGTTTATTGAAACCAAAGGAACATGAAAAATCTCCTTTCTCCCATCGATGTGGTATGTTTACTTTCTGCCCTATCTTTTGGACATTGAAGCCAACTTCCTTGATCTTCATTTCCCATTGGAGGTCACTGTGCTTCCCGGCTGCTCTCTTGTGCTTAGGACTCAGACATCAAGTACTGTTTAAGTACACACAACCCGCTCCCCACCCCCATTTTTCTGAATGTTCTTGAGCTTGTGAAGCAGTTTTTATTTAGACCTTTATTAAATCCACATTTTGGGCTGACATAAGTTGCTGTGTCCCTGTGCTAGTCACGCTGGTGTTAGCCTCTCTCCATACCCTCTGCTGGGTAGTCCCTCCTGTTTGCAGTGGCAAGAAGTTGCTGATCTCTATAGTGTGTTACTCTTGATAGCATGAGAGTGGTTTAACCTACATCTTTGTTTCTGAAGAGGAAGCAGCATTTGGTATGTGTGTGCATTTCCTTGCTTTGTCTCTTTTGTTCTGGTGAAGGCCAAGTTGACCCAGACGTGTCGGTTTTGTCTCTGAAGGCAGTGGCTTCACAGAAAGATCAGTCCTTGATGTGTGCCTGCACTTTGCTAGGATGCTCGTGGCAGTTGGCAAGGCCAGAAAGAAGTCTTTTCTGTTCTTCCTTTGTCTCAAACACCCTGCAAAGCAGGAGGACGGTTTGCACTGTGTGGATCTCTGCTCAGTGCTCTCCCTGAGAGCATCTCATGTCTTACTCCAGATCACAGGCTGCTCCTGAAACCAGCTCTAACCCCAAAGCTAAAACCTGCTTGTGTGTAGCTGACTGTGCTGTCACCAGCCCTCTTAGAACAATAGTTTCTTACAACTGTGACAGAAGACAGTCTTCTTCCTAAAACTGCTTCTCCCAGGCCTGGGACAGGTGAAAATAGTATCTAAGGGGCTTTACTTCACTGGCCATCCCTGGGCAGGTGATGGGAAGCTTCATCATGCTTCTGTCTAACCAGTATGGCACACAGGCTTTTGCTGGGGGAGGCAATTCATCCTTCCCAAGCTGCTGTCTGCAGGCACTGTGCATGGAGAGCAGGCATGGAAAACGGGATGAAGGTGCATTAATGAAGGCCGCAGGGGTCCTGAGGGGTTCCTGTCTTTTTATTTCTGCTCCTCTGTGCATCTTTGCAGTCAATGGACTAAAGCTCTCCATTTGTCTGTAACTGACATTTCCTCATGGGATAGCCTGGAGAAGGGGAGAAGAGGTGTGAGAAGAAGTTGCAGCCTAACTCACTATTCTTACAGCCCAGCTAACAGAGAAGTCATGGACTTCTGCTGTTTATATTGCAAAAGAGATCTAATTAGCAGGGGTAGAAGATTAAATCTATTCCAAAACCAGGGCCTCACACTACTTAATGGTCATACAGGAAGACGTAACTATGCAGGACTTGAAGGCCTCTGGAAAACGTGTCTGTGTTAGTGTGCTAGGGCTGCTCCGTTCATCCAGGTGACCCAGCCCCAGGCTGCTTTTTCTTGACTCTCTCAGTGCCAGAGCAGAAGGAACACAGGGTCAGTGTTCCCAGTCTAAGAGCAAAGGTGCCTTCTGACAGCTTTGGTTGCAGGACAGTAGGATCTGGATCGTATGGGAAAGCTTTTTGGCTCTTGACAGATGCCCCATCTTTCCTCCTCCCCCACTACAGAGACTCCAGCCACCTGGAGAGTCCACCTGGGCCACTGGTGCAGCCCCTCTCCCACCCACCCTTTCATGGTAAGAAGGGCAAAAACTACATTGTGTGTAACTCACATTGCTACTGGATGGGGAGGTTTGGTACAAGATAGGGAGGGCAGTACTGAGGTGGAGGGAGGGATTGAAGGGAGTTACTAGAAGAAAGATCACCATTTTTTCAGGTGAGATGAGGAGGGACTGGTGACAGGAGAAGGTAAGGAATGGGGGAGGAAGAAAAGGGGGAGCATGGATGGAATTTGTTCCTTAGGACAAGCTCTGAATCAGAGGATGAACACAATGGAGTGTGTCCGAGGGAAGAGTCCAGAAAGGGAAGTAAATGAATGTGGGTTGTGGTGGGTGGTGGTGGTTCATGCCTGGCTGGCTGGTGCCCTGCTTCCACATTAGTGATGATTCTGAGAGGTTTCTGTTTAGACAGATCAGTATGCCCAACAGATGGTCCAAGCACTAGATCAGCTCCCTCCTTACCACCCTGCTCTTCCCACATCTCCCACAGGCTTTTATCATGATCTCCCCATGGTGGGGCTGGGTCTCCCCTGTGGTGGAGGTGGGATGTGGCCCTACACCAGCCCCATTCCCCACCATGGCTGGACTTTCCCCATGCCCACTGAACATGGTCTGTCTGAAAAGAGAGCACACAGGCACATCCTCTCCTCCCTTTTCCCTTTGCTCACGTCATTATCCTTCACTTTCTTTTTTGCTTCTCCCTTAGATTTCTGTCTTGGCCCTGCACGGAGCTCTCCAAAGCTCTCACCAACACCCCGTTAAACATCCATGCTTATATTGGCTGGAAGGGCAGAGAGGGTGACTCTGCCCCTGCCGCTCCCCTGGCTGGGAGAGAAGTGCATGTCTTCCACCCCTCTCTGTCTCCATGTGCTTTGCGTGTGGAAAATCTTAACCCACTTCTTTTCCCCTGGGATCCCTTGTTGGCTCTTGTCCCTGGGGGTGGGTCATTTCTGTGTCTCCGTTGCAAAGTCATCCTTGTAAAAACAGCAGCGTTGAGTGGGGACGTGGAGGTGGCTCGAGAGGGACGCAGAGCTACAGGGACAGATGCTGGGGCCCAACTCTGCTTCTCTTGGAGCCGAGGAGCCCTTTGGCAACCCAGAACCGTCACTGTGGCCACACGGTCCCATGCACGGTGCTGGGCTCTAGAGAACACTTTTGTTCTTTATCATTTTCATTATCTGTAATTGGTTTCCTACTGAATTTGTTTGCTTGGTTTGTTTTGCAGTGTGTTTCTGGGAATATTCTGCATCTCTGTATTTTAATTACAGTAAAATTTGAGGATAAAAACCTTTGTTATGCTCACTGTTGTTTCCAGTGTGGGGAAGTGAGGAGAGGAATTGCAGCTGAAGGAAGACGTTAGAGATTCCTTGGGAAATCAGATCTCTCCCCTAAGAGCTCTAGAGAAGCACCAAGCCAGGCTGAACCTCCATCCCTGTCTAAACTAGGACATGGCTTTCAGCTGTGATTCAAGAGCCATTTTGTTGCAGGCACATTTCCAGATTGGAATGGTAAGAACAGTTTGGATAAGACTTCTAAACTCAGTTTCTTGTGTTGGTTTAAAAATCAGTGCACAAGAGGACTTTTGGGATGGGTACAGCTGGCCTAGCCCTGAAAGTGGGACCTTGGCAGCTGAAGGCAGGAAATTTTGTCTCTGCCACCACTGTTCCTTCATGCAGGTTTCCATAGCCACTTTTCCCAGCTGAGGAAGCAAGGAAAAGCCTCATTCCATCCGCAGCATCCTGCCCTTTTTGCAGGAGAAGGCAGTTTGACATCCCTCCCCAGGTATGCAGTGGAGCCCTGTGTGGCAACCAGACCCTCTGCATTTGCTCAGTGTCTGGCAGGCAGTGTGTGTGCTGGGGCTGCCACAGCCAGCCACCATGGCCACCTTGCCTGCTCCACGGACACTAGTCCAGGGCAGAGCCACACCATGCTCCCAGGAACGCACAGCCCTCATGTAGGGAGGATTGCAGCCCAACAGCTGGGCTGGGCTGGATCGGGCCCCAGACAAGGGTGTCCCTTTTACTGGGTTGGGGCCAGGAGGCAAAGCTCAGCATTTGTTAAGCGCTGACAAAAGGATTAATTTAGTAACTAATAAAAGGGCAATCAAGCCATTTATTTGGTTGACGTTTTGCTGCCAATTGCTTGGTAGGAGTGGCATGAGGCTGGCCACGGCTGCCCCTTGCTGCTGTCCTTGCTCACAGACACAGCTGGGGCCGCATGGCTAAGGAGGCCTCTGAGCTGCTGGCAGGAGCAGGTTGGACGATGGAGGTGAGGTGAAGACGCCAAGGATGGGGTTCTCTGCCAGGAGCTACCCCTATACCCACAGTGGGGAGGCAGAGGGAGGAACCCCATTCCTCCTCACCGGACTGGAGACGGCCATGCTGCCCTGCAGACAGTGTAGATGAATTACGGGTCCTTCAGCTGTGAGCCCTGAGGAGAAGCCATCACATACATCAGCCCTGCTCACCTTTCATGCAGCCTAGCTGAAGCAGGTTTGCCCTGCTAAGCCAGGCTACAAAATGCCACTAACAAGCTGCACCTCCAGAGGTCTTTAAAGGGGGAAAAGGATGCTGGAAAATCACCTGCAGTTATGGCTTTCCCAAGCCTCACCCAGGCAGCGTGTCCCAGTACCATGTGTGTGACTGCAGCACCCAGCCTCATCCTCTCCCAAGTAAGAGCTCATGCTGGAAGCTGGTGGGCAGCAGACCTCAGAAAAGACCTTTGGAGAGACTTGCCAAGGTAGGTGGGCTGCGGGTGGCCCAAACACCCTTGCCAGGAGCAGGTCCAATGCTGGGAGTGTGCAGCTGTGGATGGATGTGTCCAGCTGTGGTCACAGCTCTCTGTGGGTCCCTGTTCTGCCTGGCTCCAGGAGCAACAGCTCTGGGAAACTGCTGGAGTGTTCTGTCCTCTGTGCCCCAGGGACTGGCCCCAGTGGCTTCCCATCTGCAGCTGCTGGAGGTCTGCAGGATGTGCCTGGAGGGCTGGGCTATCGGAGGACTCTGTCCCTGCCGGGTCAGAGGAGCTGGTCGGCCCTTAGAGCAGACAGGGACCAAACAGCCCAGCAGCGTGTCGTGTTGGGCAGTTGGTGCTCTGCCATGGGGCAGTATCGCTCCTGCCCCACGTGCCCGGTGCTCACTGCCCAGCTCAGCCCACAGGCTCTGTGTGGTAGGGCTCGCTGGCTGCCTGCAAGGTGCCTTGTGCAAGATGGCCCTGTCTCAGCAGGTAGCTTACCACGGAAAAACTCACACACGAGTGCCAGGACCATCCTCCGTTTGCTTTCTTTCAGTACGGCAGTTTTATGGCCTGAACTCCAGTGCTTTTCTCTGGTCCCCCAGGGCAGGGCACCATTGCTGACACCACCAGAATCAGTGAGGGGGGCTGGGCTCGCTGTGCTGGTGCTGTGAGCATGCTGGGGCCAGGCACTTCAGTGAGTCCTGTGCCCCCATGCAGGCAAACGAGCTCTCCAGTCTGTAAAGAACCACAGGTTCTCACCTTTGGCTTAACTACTTGCATTTTGGCACGCTTCAGATGCAGAGGTGCGTACACCCGAGGAGGTGACTGCAGTTCTTTGCCGGCCAGGGGGGCTGTGGAGTCTGCTCCCTCCAGCCATGCCCCCACCTAGGCGTATAGGGGCTAGGCAGAACAGGAGAACCTGCTCTTTGCTTGTTAGTTCATACACCCCAGTTTAGCCCTTGGGGTCTTTTCAGTTGAAGTTCACCTCCAGGTCAGTTTTATTGCACTTTTATTTACAGAAAACACAGAAGTAAAGCATTGAATGTGTTGGGCTTTTACCAAACCACCCAATCACTTTTTTTTTTTTACTTTTTTTTTTTCTCTTTTGTGGGTTTTTGGCACGAAGAAATATCACAGGTGTTACCAAACAACCATGTATGAGCATCTGACCAACTGCCCAGCCCAATAACAGGACTTAAAACAGACAGACGTGTCACACCAAGATCAAAAACAAGAAGGCTGTTCCATGTTCAGCTTCCAGTCTAACCTGCTCATCGGGGGCAAGGGGAGTTATTCTGGAGGGGATGACACCATTCATAAATTATATTTATATTTACCTCTTACATTGTAAAAGTAAACAGTGCAAAAGTACAGTACCCCAGGTACCCTTCGTTTTGGAAAGCTTGAAGGTTGCTTTAAACATTTTGTGTGTTTTGTAAACATCATTACCCATCCACAGTTCTAGCTCTTGCTTGGAGAGACCCGACTCCTCTTGCGTCTGAAACATGTTGAGGGGCAGCCATCGCCTCCCCTGGACTCAGCTGTTGAGATTCCCACTCAAGGTTTAGTGCAAATTTTGGAGAGAAAAAGACGAGAGAGAGAGAGATAGAGAAAGAAGGGGGGGAAACAAAACAAAATAAGGCAACAGTTAGAAATAGTATCAAAACTGGGCCTTTGGGGGGGGGAGGGGGGGGGGTCTGCCTTAGGAGAAGGGCAGGAAGTCTCTCTCCTCCACCAGGCTGATGGAGAGGTTCTTCAGTTCCTCCTCGGAGCTGGCGGTTTTGTAGCCGAGCTGAGCCAGCACCTGCTGGCAGGCGTGCTGGGTGAACGCCACGATCTCGTAAGACAGCCGGAAACGCCACTTCTCCGCCGTCGCTGCCGAGTTGCGCACCGTCCCGTACTTGTGTTTGGAGGAGGACCTGTCTCCTCGGGTGTTGTTCTGTATCCAGCGCTCAACATTGCTGTCCATGGGGATGCCCAGGAAATCGTAGATCTCCTCGGTCTTTTTCATGGGGTTCCTGGCCAGGTCTTCGTACCGCACCAGCATGTACTTGCCCTTGAGCCACGGCGGCCGGTTGAGGCCGGTGGACACGGAGTTCCAAAAGTCATCGCATACCGTGGTGAGCTGGGTTACATCCAGGTTGTACGGCTTCCTGCCAGTGCCATCCCAGATCCTCCACAGCCGGTAGGTGTCCCTGAAGGTCTCGCTCCGGGATGCCAGGATTCCCCGGGGGTCTCTCACCAGCTGGATGACCTTCAAGTTCAGCCGCGGGTCCTCCACCAGGGCCCGGAGGTCGCTGACCTCAGGCACCCGCACTGTTTTGATAGCCACGTGCCCGTGCTCTCTGCAGGACTCCGTGGCCAGCGTCAGGTTCAAGGTCCCACACTTCTTCACGCAGTCTCCCTCCTCCAGGTGGAGATCGACGCCTCCCAGGGACTCGCAGACAGGTGGTGAACACAGGGCTTTGCTGGCTCCCCTGCGGAAGAGGCGGTCGGTGGTGTGGTTGACGGGCTGGGGTTTGATGTAATTCTCCAAGAAGTAGAGGTCGCAGTCATACAGGCTCCTCAGCAGGTCTCGGCTGGCCCCCAGCATCACCCGCCTGTCCGTCGTACTCTTGCTCTGGGTCAGCTTTGGGATCAGGGTGTACTGGACATGGTAGAGGGGCTCAAATAAATAGAAGACATCGAAGTGCTGGTTAAACAACTGCCCGACAAACGAGGAGCCGCTGCGGGTGGTGGCAAGGATGAGGACGTGTGTCTTCCTGGAGAGGTTATATGAGAACGTGGGGCTCTCATCACACAGCCTGTCGGCCGCATCAGTGTCCTGGCTCAGGCTGCAGTTCACGGGGTTGGGGATGGGACAGCTGTGGAAAGACTTGGCGGTGAAGGTCCGGATTGCTGTGTACTGGATTGCAATGGATGCCAAGGCTAGTAGGAGGACAGCCTTCCAGGAACATTGCATGGCTGGTCACCTTCATGGAGCTGCTTCACAGGTGGTCTTGGTGTCTGTAACCCAACAGAGAAGTCAAGGGTTGAGCAAGGACTGCCAAGGAGGACCCAAGTATCTTGCTGATGGGGGTACAAAAAAACACCCTCCCAATGCATGTAACCACATGGACCCCAGTCATGTGCTGCAGAGGACCAGGAGACCAGGCAGAGGCTGGCAAGACTGGAGAGACACTTCCAGACAGGACTTCAGCCCCAGTGACTGCTTTCTTCCAGGCTGGGGTTGTACACAGGTCCTGTGCCCCATGGCTCATCCCATGTCTTGTGGCCCAGGCAAGGGGATGTTAGAGCCTGGTGGCCACACCATCTATGTGCCTCCGTCCTCTGCTTAAAGGTTAACCATCAAGGCCATCTCAGTCTGCCAGTCCCTGGGGATGAACAGCATCCAGAGCTGTGTCCTAGCTGCCAGCCTGATGTGCCCTCAGTGCTGAGCTCATGGTGCTGGCCAGATCCTGCTCAGCTCCAGGATTCAGGCCCTCCTCCTATTCTAAAGCACCAGAGGCAGAAAAGCAACACTACAAAGGAAGACGCATAAGAAACCACATCCCCTCCATCCTCCGTTGGCAGTGGTGCAGTGGCAGGAGCCCTCAGCACCAGAGACAGATGCAGGGAAGAGTACGGCTGTAGTTGCACAGGCCATCTTCAGTGGTGCTCACCCCCCTTGCTGCTTCCCAAGTGTAGGTGAAGGTAGGGGAAGCTGAGCAGGATGCTTGCGTGGGGTGCTGGGGGAGAGCTAAGTGAGACGCACTGCAGCCACGCCTGGGGAGCTGCGACATTCCTAGGAGGGGATGTAACTGTGCTGGTGCTTTAGCATCTTCCTCCCTGTTCACTTATCAAACAACATTCACAGACTGCCCTGCTGCTCTCCAAAGTACAGGGCTTCACAGCCAAGGCCAGTGGGGCTGCGGGGCAGGGGACAGCAGACTCATCCCAGAAACCCCAAGAAGCCGAAACCCTTGTGCAGGGGAGGCACCCCAGTATTAGCAACAGCTTTGAAGCTCCCCTGCACCAACTTCCCTTGCTCTCTGTGTGTCCCCAGGAGAGCATAAAGCCAAACCCAAGCTTGTGGTGATCTGATCCCCTGCCTGGCCCCAGCACACCAGCCACTGCAGGTGGGGCTGTCAGAGCCACTGCTGTCACTGCTCAGCTCAGGTCTCCAAGGAAGGATAATGGGCAAGTGACAGATTTCAGCCCACGATGCCTCTTCTAGCCCAGAGCACACTGAAATTCCCGACGGGCTTGGGATGGCACAATGCTTATGGTGTGTGTTTCCTGACGAGCCCATGGCAGCTGGCATGGTGTGTTCTTCCCATCACCTGAACGTGCCATGCTCTCTGGAGAGACCCTATCACCCAGCAAGTGACACGAGGAGGGCTGCTCAGACCTGCAGGTGAGTCAAAAACCTCCCTCGTTTTTGGTTTTTTATTATTTTTTTGCATTATTTACCAGTTGCTCCAGCTGCTTAGTGCAGGCAGGAGGCTGCAGGAGCTACTAGCTCCAGAAACCTCTCACCAGGAGCAGGGGTTTACAGCAGAAGCCCAGCATAAGGGCTCTGGCACAACTGCTACAGGTGACACCCCCCCACACACCCCTCCAGCCATTGCCATGTCTGTGCACTATGAGCTGTGCTTTAGACCTGTAACAATGCTTTGAAAAAGAGTTGCTTTCTCCAGGGCAATAAGAGATGCTTTCTCCTGGGCTGCCACCTGCCAGGGATGTGCCATGTGGCCAGGAGACCAATATTGCAGACGCTTGGCTATTGCTACTCCTGGCTCAGGGTTACCCACCCTGCAGAGGGGAGACCTAGCCCCAGAGTCCACATGGGGTATTCTGTCCCTTGGATAAAGTATTTTTCTGTGTCTGCTCAGTCAGGACAGGACCCAAGGGTCCCTGCTGGCATCTCCTGGCAATGGGAACGCTTTCCTGCTCTCTAGTGATGGCCAGCCACACTGCATCCTCCACACACAACCTCAGCTTTTGCTCGTTTCTGCACTGCTTATGGATGCTGAAGCAGATGAGACTCAGATTGTCCCGGGATGTGGCAGAAACCTACTGCTGGCTCCTCTGCCAAAGGCAGCCAGAGACCAGATGCCTCCCTGGTCCCAATTCCTGCGAGACTGCTGGCTGTGAGCGTTTCAGGTTCTCCACCCACACAGACCTGCTCTCCCTTGCAATGCACCAAGCTGCAGAGAGCAAGAAACAGGGCATTCATTCACATCTTTGGCAGACCAGGAACGAAACTACTGAAGCCCAGCTTCAGCCTTGTGTGCCCCTCACCACCCTTTGCTTCTGCCCTGCCCACCTGCTGAGCCACAGACAGGGAGAGGCAGGTTTGGGGAGAAGGGTTCCCTCCCTGAAGTCTCATCTGTGGTCTTTAAAGCCAGCCAGAACCTCCTCTCAGCCCCTGGCTGACTCTCCCGCCTCCTCTCATCATTGCCGTTCCCGGAGGGGCTCCGGTTCCCGCTTAGCTCAGTCCTGGGTCTCGAGAGACAGCAGCAACTGGCAGCCGAGCACTCTTGGAGGGCTCCTGGGGCAGCGCAAGCACATGGCACCCAGGACCTGCTGGCAGAGCTGAGGATCGCTTCCACTCATGCTCCCTCTTGCTCATCCGTCGGACGCGGCCAGGCTGGTGGGAAACACCTGCCAAGGAGCTGCGTGTGTCTCCGCACGGCTTGGAGCGGGCTGGCTGAGCAGCGGCTGCAGCCAGCACGCTGCAGGAGGATGTCTGCTACTCGCACACGCAGCAGGATAGTCACTTGCTCTCCCATCCCTCACCCAAGGGACCTTCCTCTTAAATTGGCTTGTTGCTCTTCAAGTGCCGATACCGGGGCCAGCTGCCCAGACCAGCATCTGGAGCAAGGGCCGTGCCCATCTGGGGTTGTATGTGAGAGTCCTGAGTCAGGCATGTGCTGTTTTGGCTACTCAGTCCTAGACGGTGGAATGCTGAGACCACGGCAGTCTTCTGAAATGCTGGCCTCACAAATGTTTCCATGCTGTAAAGTGTTCCCAGCCGAAATCTCCCTCTGCTCTGTCTCCAGCTCAGCTCCACCAAAGATGATGAGCAAATGCAGCCCGAGGGTAGGAGCTGAGTCTGGTTAAGTCCCTCCAGGCAGCTGGAGCTACAAGATGGAGAGCTGGGCTTGGGGTACATCGGTCAAAGCTCCCTGGCACTGCAAGGGGCCTGCGAGAAGGAACATGAACTCTTTTTGCACTGTGCTGGGGTTGCCACTGCCCCTTCCCCAACCCTCACCCCACCTTGGTCACAGCATGCCAGACTGTGCTCCACTGCCTTGCCTGCATCTCCGTCCAGCTGCCTGCAGTCACATCAGGACCAGGCTGTCCACAAGGGATGCAAGGCATCCGGCAACCAGCTCTCAGCACTGCAGGAGGCCAGTCAGTGCCTGGCATGGGGACAGGAGCATTGTCTGTGGAAAAAGGAAGGTGCCAAGCCTTTCATCTCCCCTGCCCTGCTTCCCGCAGCCTTAAGCCCAGAGGAAGGAAGGGAGAGGATGGGTGCAGGCAGTGCAGCCTCCTCCACCCTGTACACCTGCAAACAGCAGTGGGTTCATAGTCACCTGCCCTCCTCTTCCTCCACCTCCTCTGACTCCCAGCACCACTCCGTGGAGGATAAGCAGGCGAGAAGCCAGCAAGACAGCCCAGGAGCGCCGGGGAGGATGAGCAGGCGAGAAGCCAGCAAAGCCAGCCCAGGAGCGCTCAGGAGATCGGAGGCGATGAATTAAGCTGAATGGCATCCGTGAGTCACCGGCGCAGGGAGCAGCAAGCTCCGCTGTCCAGCGCAGCACAGCAGAGGCCCAGGAGGAGATGCTGAGAGTAGACTCCTGTTTTGGGGATGATCTTCCCAGGTTTGATGGGAATGACCTGCTTTAGAGCTGCGCAGCAGGACCGTGGCATAAGAGGCTGCACTGGCAGCTGAGTTCAGTAGCTGCCAGGCAGGCAGAGGTGCTGCCAGGCAGGCAGGGCTGCTGCAGGGATCTGTGCAACTCCCGTGTCCTCTCCCCTCCAAAAGCAGACAGGTGTTCCACGGGGCAGTGCCTCGTGGCACTGTAGCACTCTCATCCTCCCCACAGCATCTCTAGGCATGTGGCTGCCCTCCCTCCTGCCCCAAGCCTTGCATGCAGGTTCCCTCACTGCACACTGGAGGTGGCTGTGTTTGGGCAACTCAGGGGTGACAGCAGCTTTAGGCGGGAGACTTTGCAGTAACTGACACTGTCATCACTGTTTCCAAGGCTCTCTCACAGGGGAGTCAAAAAAATCTGCTCTTTCCAGTTGCCTTCCACGCTGTCCCCCTCTCTCAACAGTTCCCCAGAAGTTGTGCCCTCAGCCCAGTTGGGCTCATCCTGGGCACCCTCGCCACTGCCACAGAGATCCCTCTGTGCTTTCCCATGTCAGGGATAAAAGGGAAAAGAGAGTGGAAGAAGGTGTGAGGGTCTGTGCAACACAGGTACCTGCTCCAGCCCTGGCACAAGCCCCAGCGATGTGGTGGATGAACACCTGTGCCCCACAAGACCTTCCCCGGTGCCAGTCCAGCTACCAACACCCTCTACCCCCAAAACCGATTCCCGCCAGCAAGGCTGTTTCCATGGAAACGGCAGAGTGACTCAGGACTTTGGGACCAGCTGGAAGACACAACTGTGAGCAGCAAACACCCGAGCGGTGCCAGGGTCTTGGTGCCAGGAAGATGAGTGGATGAGCAGAGGGACCTGGCAGGGCTGCCTGCACACTTGGGCATGCTCACCAGTGCGGAGGGGCAAACAGGCACACCCCACACGAGGTGAAGCCCACCTTGTTGAAAGGCAAAACCCCCCTCTCCTGACACAAATGCAACTGCAGCACTTGGAAAGCATTGCTGCAGCACCCTTGCCGGGGCACGCATCCCAGTATGTGCCTCCTTGCAAACAAGCGCTCATACCCCGGGGAAGGAGACCCATGTGTGCATACTCACCCACAGAGTTCACAGCACCAACTTTATCAGCCACTTAGCCCTGCACCCATCCCCTGCTGGGCAAGCAGCACCCCTGGGTGCCTTGCCCAGGGCAGAGCAACTTCTTGGAGGGTTGGTCAGGGAGAGGGGAGCTGTAGCCAGCACCCCGTGGTGCCTCCCTGCCCAGCCAGCCTGGCTGCTGTAGCTCCACTTCCCCCACCTCATTGCCCAAGCACCAAAATCAAGTTTCAGGGTTGCAAAACAACTCTCGGTGGGGGACCCACTGGCACAGGCCCTGCCACTTCCCAGCATCCTCCCATTAAGCAAAGAGTTTATCTTGTAAAACAACACGTTGTGGCCACTGAGGTGGGGAAGACGGGCTCCTGACAGGGTTTAGCAACGAGCATCCCACTTGGTCACAGTGGCTTAGTCATATAAGTGGCTCTGCGAAGCCAGGCAGATGCTGAGCACGCCTGTGGCCCACCCACTCTGGGCGCAGGCAGGCTGCACCCCGCTGCTCCCTGGAGGAAAGGGGGACCGCAGAGAAAAGCCACACTGAGCAGCCTCCCCTTTCCACTCATCACAGGCACTACATAATTTTGGGTACCATGACAGATGCATGAGGAGGGCTGGTCTCTGTCCCCAGGCTTCCCCCTCCTGCAAAACCCACCAACATAAGATTCTGACGGGGTAGGAGTGAATCTTCAGCCTCACAGCATTAAAGCTTCCCTACAGTCACAGCTTCAAGTACCAGCTGGGGACTGACTCCTGCCACCCTCCTCGGTGAGCATCACATTGTACACAGAGTGGAGATGCTTCAAGCCCCCAGACTCGCTCTGCTCTCATGTGCATCACCTCCCGGGACACTTTTCTAACAATAAGGCACAGGACCCCAGAGCTCAAAGCCACTTCTGGCATGCCCTTTGATCCCTTATCTCTGCCCATCCCCTCTGTGTTTCAGAGGGACCGAGAGATCCTTTGCCACCAGAAGATTACTGCCGACTTCGACCAGCACTTAAATTATCACAGAGCTTTCAACGGGGTTTCTGTTTTTTCCCCACTGGCACTCAGCATACACATTTTGAGTTAATTAATCACCATCAAGTAATGCCAACTCCAGCCAGTCCCAGAGTTTTCTTATCGCAACATCCACCTGCGCTGGTTTATCCCTCATCTGCTGAAATGCATCTGCCTCTTCCAGAGGATGCAAGTGCGTGGGTAAACCCGATAAATTTTTTTTGCGCTCTCCACCTTCCCCGGAGCTGTTCACCAGCCTGTTTGTGCGTGCTCGCTCGCTCCCTCCCTCTCTCCCGGAGCGCTCCCCTGCCAGGAACTGGAAGGCTCTTTTGGGATGAACGCGCTCATTCACCACCTCGAAACACTCTTCCCAACGCACCCAGCCCACAGCCGCCTCAGGAGCCCAAACCTTGAGCCACGCAGCTTTCCTGTAGGACTGCTCCTTGCCATAGCGTGCTTCAACCCCGCTCGGCGAGGTCTTCTCGCCAGCCTGCGTCCTCACGGCGGGTTTATCAGACCACTTTAAGGTCTGACAGCCAATGCTGGAGCGTTTGCTCTGTCGGCTGGCGCCGCTCACACGACCGGGCAGGGCATCTGACCTCCCCTGGGCCACCGGGGACTTACTCGCTTATTCCAGGCGGCAGCTCCTCACCCAACAACAGTCCAAGTTTCGCCGCAGTTCGCTCGCCCGCGGGTCTGCGGGGCCAGGGCTGCCGCCACCCATGCCCGCACCCCTCCGGCCGGTGAGGCAGCCCCGGACGGCGGCCGGACGGGCGCTCGCAGCCCGGGACAGCGTCCCACGGCAGCCGGCACTGGGGACCAGCGGGGAAAAGTGCCTCCCGCCGCTGAGGATGATGTCTCGCTGCCCTGCAAAGTTGGTGTCGCGGAAAGGGTTACGGGAGAGCCCCGGCCCGCCGCCGCCGCCGATCTGCGCTTCCCCCCCCCCCCCCCCAGCGCCCCTTACCTGGCGGAGCGCCGCGGCGGGTTCCCCCCAGCATCCCCGGCGCGGCTCCTGCTGCGGGGGATGCCGAGCCCGGCCTGGCCCCGGGGAGGCTGGCGGCAGAGCTCAGCGGGCCGCGCTGCTAGGGCTCATCCTGCCCTGCCCTGCCCTGCCCTGCCCTGCCTGCCCTGCCCGTGCGGGCAGCCGCCGCGCCGGGCCGCCTCTCCACGCCCCTCCGCTCCGAGCCGGTAGCGAGGGGAGGGCGGGCAGGGGAGGGGGCTGCACCCGCTCTCCCCTCCCTCGCTCCCTCCCTCCCTCCCTCCTCCGGGCCGCCCGGCAGCGCACAGGCACAGAGAGCGCAGCAGCGCACAGGCAGAGCCTCCGCACCGCACCGCCCCGCACCGCACCGCCCCGCGCTGCCGCTGCCCCCGCCCCCTCCCCGCGCTGCCCACGGCGCGCCGCACCGCGCTGCCCGCCTCGCCCCAGCCTGGCCCCGGGGCTCCCCAGCTTGGCCGAGCAGGAAACTGTTGGTTTCCTTTTTTGCTTTCGTCCCCGAGCCGGCCCGGCCGGAGCGGGCAGAGCCCCTCGGGTGGCGGGGGGAGGTCCCGGTGGGGCTCCTCCCGGGAGAGGTGTCCCCCCGACGGTGGGTGTCGGCGGGGGGCACGGAGATCCCCGGGGACAGGGTCAGGCCACTCCGCGGCCGGGGGCTGGATGCGGGGCGGAGGGTGCCTCCCACTCACGCCCCGGTGCTGGGGCTCAAGCACGCCCCGCTCGGGGCCCCGTCGGGTTTGGTGGCGATGGCGGTGTGCGTTTATCCGCTCGTTTTCCGGTGGCCTTTGCTCAGTGGAAAAAACCATATTGCCATGGGGACTAGTTCTTCAGCACCAGGAATCCTCCCTGCGCTGCCAGGGCCAGGGCTCCCCGCCACGGGTAGGGCCCAGACCATCCTCGACAGTGCGGCAATACTGAGAAGTGAGGCGGTAAGGTGGGATGGGGCAAAGGAAAGGAAACGAACCATGGGCGAGTGCCAGGGCTGATAAGGCAGCTGCAGTCCGATGGTCACATTCCTCCCAGATTTTGCTTCTGTTCGACCCTTCGAAACAGGTAGGACTTTTGGCAACTTTGGATGTTTCCCTTTTTGCTCAGTGCTTGCCAACTAAGTTGCATTTTTAGCACTTTAACTGCAGGTCTGCTGAAATGGCATCTGCCAACAAGAGCCAGCTTACGATCCTTAATATCCTACAATGGATGTTCATTTTTTTTAATATGTCTTCATTTTATTTTACTCATATTTGATGTTGCCTGGGCATTAAATCACAGCAGTTTTCTTCTTAACACTCACATGAGCAACACCCAGCTCCTGACAGCCCCCTAAACCCTGCAAAGAGCTGTCTTCCCAGCTCAGAGATTTCCAAATCTTCAGGTCTAGGATTCGTAAAGTGTAACTGCGGGGTCATGGTAGCAGCACGTTCACCAGCAGCTCAGCGCAACTTCACCTGGCAGCAAGCAGGCTACAAGAAACAGCGGAGCCCAGCTCCCTGCACTGCAATTGTGTCAAGAGAAAAATAAATCCCTGGGAATGCTGGTCTCACCTCCACACTCCGAGGCGTGCCAGGCTGCGACAGCGAGTTCAGGGCTATGAGGTTGCCTTTAAATCTCAGGAAGCACAGCAGCAGAATCGTCACTTTTGATGTTTAGCATTTTGGACTTGCATTTACTGTTTTAGGAGTACCCAGATCATGTGTGTCCAAAAATACCGGTATTTCTCAAGTCTTCTACAATATCCTGACCACCCTGGCCCCTTGATCTAATTTTAGAAAACTTTGTAGGGATTTTATATTTATAAACAGTTGGTGCTTAAATATTATTTCCCTCACCATAGCAACAGCTCCCCATCGTAGCATTTGTTATACAGTGCTACTGCATTGGTGTATCCCTGTTTTGAGTTAGAAAGCCTTGAAGCCACTCTATCTCATGCTTGTTTTCCTACACCTCGCAAAGGACAAGGACCGAAGCTCCTGCCTGTCCTGACTCTCTCCAGAGCTGGGGAAGAGAAGTACCCCCAGCTGCTGCTGGAAACACGTCAGTGGCCCTGGAGTTTCTGTCACCAGCATTCCTCAGGTGATACACCCACTTGGGCCATCCCCTTCCATGGACACAAGCTGCTAATTTATCTGCTGTGACGTAGCTGACCTCGTAGGTTCAGGCCTGTACTAGCTCAGCAATTGCCTTGAGTGCCACCCCTCCGTGGCACACAGGCATTCAGCAGCTCTGGGTGCCCGTGCTGTGCACCTGATGTATAATCATACTGATGTATAATCATACTTGCTCAGCACTTCCAGTGAGCGGTGGGGAGGAGCTGGGAGAGGGTGTCCAGCTGCCCTGTGACCATGGCTGTGCTCCACTCCCACTGGGGGCCAAGGCACTGGAAGTGCACAAATGGCAGGATTTTAAGGAGTTTGGCCAAGTGGGGCATAAACCAGGCCAGGGACTGCTACCAGGAGAAAATCAAGGGGTTCAAGGAAAGAATCTTGGAGCAATCTCAGAGTTACTTGGATACATACCTCTTGGTGTTGGGGTTTGTCCCCCCACCCGCAGGACTGGCGTGGGTGCCCGGAGAACTTCCAAACACCAGCGATGCACACTGTCTGTGCAACTCCTGGGCTTAAAATGGTGATGTTGAACCCCAGGTGGTCAAGGTAAAATGACCATAGAGGCTATCTCGTATGAAGGAAAGAAATTTGAGAGAATGATGCAAAAAATGAGAAATAAAGCAGAGGTGAAGGACAAACAGATGCTTCTGTTAGTTTCATCTGAGCACAATCACATTTCCTGGTGCTCCCTGATATTTTAAGCATTAATCTTGAGAGATGCTGTTGGTTTGAAAGTTTACAAATTATCATAGAACCACAGAACTGGTTAGGTTTGAAAAGACCTTTAAGATCATTGAGTCCAACTTTTATCTCTGACTGGTGGTTACTGAAGTATTAATTAGGCTCCATGGTGTGTGTTTGTGGGCAGTTTGCCTTTCAGAGGGAAGGACTGCTGTGGCTGTTATCTCACTCTCATCAAGAAAATTTGTCTCTGTTGACATCATTTTTCCCCTGTGTGACTCTAAATAGGAGAGCAGAGAGGTGGCTTGGAGTGTCAAAAAAGCTCACCTTTTAAAATTTTCATCTGAGCTCAAATGTAGTTTGAAAGCATCCAATTTCCATACTCTCCAGCAACAGATTTCTGCAAAGGCTTTGTATTTTCTCCTCTTGAGTTATGGTTCAAAAAATCTACCTTAACAACATAATCTGCTTGGGAATATATGTAATAAAATACCAGTGTGGCTGTTAAGGTGATATGAAGGTTACAGTTCTAATCAGTCAAAATACAGATGGGAGCAAAGTTATGATTCTCACAGTAATCTGGCCACGTTGCATCCCCTGTACATCTTGTAGAATGCCATTAACATAAAGAGCAATGTATTAAGGCACATAAATTTAAAGGCAGACTAATAGGAAATACTATTTATGTGCTTAAGCACGGCATTTGGAGAGCCTGTGTCAGATTGTACCATATAGCATTTATAAACCCACCTGCATGCTACATCAGAGGAGAGGAGGCTCTCCCCAGGCTGCAGTGCCGGTGTGCTGCTCCGGCTGGATCCCGGCTACGACGGAGGTCTCCTCCTGCCTGGCCGAGACTTTCTGTGCTGCAAGGAAGTGCTGCTCAGGGACAGGATGATAAAAACTTTGTGTCTGCCCCGCGGGCCAAGTATGCAGAGAGGATGGCAAGGTGTGTTGCAGGGAAGGAGCTGCTGTTTCTCCGGCTGGCGGCTGTTCGGCAGCAGCTTGGTAGGGGCTTTGCGGCAGGATGGGAGCAGCTGTGCCAATGTGGGAGCTGCCACCACATCTCCCCTGCCCTGTGGCTCCCTTTGCAGCGTTATAGTGTGCAAGCCTCCCTGTGAGGACTTTCTAAAGTCTGCTGGAGCCCAGTGGTGTGTGGAGCAGGCAGCGTTACCAAAGTCATTCCTGAGCCCCGTAGGAGTGCCAGCTGAGATTTCTCAGAGTGATTTTTTTGATACTTTGACCTTAAGAGACAGAGTCTGGAATACTTTGGGGACAACTGACTTTCGGAAGACGTCCTTTCTCATTGGCCTCCATGTAGAAGCTTTAACAAAAGACTTCAGACTTGTCATCCTTCTGTAGTTCAGAAGCTGTGATAAACAGCTCACGCTATAATCCCTTCTCTTGAGGAGCTTACAAATGCCGCGTGTGCAGGACTGGTAACGTAGCCAAGGATGTGTTTATTTACCCCAGCCATTCACTCCCCCTTCCTCTTCGGTTTTCCTTCCAAAGAGCCACGCCAAGTCGATATAACACATAGTGTAAAGGAAATGAATGAGGACAACAGTAACCAGCTCAGTGTTCTGTTGTTACTTTGATATACTTACAGCATTGTGGCTACAGATCAGTTTTAAATTGCTGGAGGAGAGTGGAGGAAGGGAGATTCTCCTCCTCTATAAAAGAATAAGCATGATCAACTACCCATTTACAAAATCCCAGATTTTAGGGGCCAAATAGTCATTGTGACTGTTCAGCCTTGCCCCTTCAGGTGACAGGCTACTGCCTCGTACTCAGTAATTCCTGCCTCAGAGCCATTGGCGGGGCACAGGCACACCTTCATCTCAGGAGAGATGCCATCGCTGCTGCGGGTGAGTTGTTGTTCCAGAGCTTGACGTGCCTGATGGTAAAATGTGCCCCTTATTTCTAGTCTGGAGGTGTTGAGTTTTGGCTTCCAGCCACTGGATTGCATTATGCCTTTGCCTATTAGATTAAAGAGCTATCTACTATCTGAACTGTTTCTCCTGTGTAGGTATTAATAGATCATGATCAAGGCACCTCTTAACCTTCTCTCTGAGAAGTTAAATAGACTAAACTTCTTTATCTGTCATGACGAAGTGGGGGTTTCTGGGCTTTTCATCATCCTTGCTGGTCTCTCCAGCCTGCCTGGTGTTGGTCATTGGGTCCTCCCTGTGATTTCTGTGTCCCTCTTGCCGAGCAATGATGAATGATTTTTTTTTTTTAAATGATCTTGTCTGTCTGTTGAGAGTTGTCTTTTGCAACTGTGTTTCTGCTGGGTTAACAGAAGCATTCTAGTATCTTCTGCTAACGGGCATCTGTGCTGGGGCTTATCAGACCTGGGCTTGGTGGCTCTCAGCTTGACTAACTGGAAATACATCCTTGGTTATGAATACAGCCTTTCTTTTAGCCCTTGTTCTTCTGTCCCCCCTGCCCATACACACATGAGTTTGTGTTTGTCCAGAATTTATACCAGTATTACTATTTCCATTAAAAGCCTCTGCAAGGGCTAAGAATGGGAACAGCCTGCCACCTGCTAGGCCTGGATGCCAGATGTCCTGTGTGTAGGGGGAAATGAGAACACCTTCCCTCTTGCTAACTGCCCTAGGCTGGGATGCTGGGCACAGAGTAGGCTTTGTGGGACCTTGGAGCAGGTCTGCTCCAGTACCCTGGGGTCTGGGGTAAGACTGGTTTCCCATTTTCAAAAAAGAAGGATGCAACGTGTTAAAGTTTGTGTGGTGCTGGTTGTTCTTATTGTTATTTTCAACGTTTTGGGGTTTTTTTTAAGTTACTCTGAGTCAGGTATGGCTGTTAGCACCATGTCTAATACAGATCCCTTAGAGCAGAACAACTTTG
This sequence comes from Todiramphus chloris collaris, assembly GCA_025345505.1. Classification (NCBI taxonomy): domain Eukaryota; kingdom Metazoa; phylum Chordata; class Aves; order Coraciiformes; family Alcedinidae; genus Todiramphus; species Todiramphus chloris. The sequence goes on from JANVCC010000076.1 coordinate 3,903,274, forward strand.
GAAGGAACCCAGGGAAGATGGGGAGGCTGCTGGATCCTGTTTGGCATGCTTGAAACTAGAGAAGGGTCTGGCTGGTGGGATGTAGTTCTGTGCAGAGATACTTGTGCCCCTACCCCAACTCAGGGGATTGCACATGACGAGGGGCACAGCTGCCAAAGAGGCATGAAGAAGCAGGGTGATCCCTTGGGAAGGGACTGCTTGCCTTGTCACACAGTGGTAGAAAGCATCAGGACCTGCTGAACCCCCAGCCCTGACCCGAAGAGGCAAGGGGCTGTGGCAGAAGGCCCCGGGCAGTGGTGCACTGTGCATCCTGGAGCCCTGCCTCTGCCAGAAAGCCAAGCGTGACCCACACCACCGGCATGCACAGTGCCTGCTCTGCCTTCCCAGCCCTTTTGATGTGGGTGTCACACTACTGCGGAGCCTCAAATTAGCTCTCATCAAGTCCCTGGGGAAGCCGGAGGCATCAGTGGAGTCTCTCATTTCATCCTAAGCTGTTCAAAGTTCACAAAGCCTCCTTGGGAGCCTGCATGCACCTGAGATGCACGTGAATTTGTGCTATTCACACCGTGAGCCTAGGAAGTGCCCCAAGTGTCTGTCTGTCTCTCTAAGAACAGATGGGTTTCTGTCCATACCCAAGGACACTCTGTCTCTTCCAGCTGCTGCTCAGAGGGTGCAGAAAGCTCTGCACTGAAGCCCCACACAGTGAGTCCTGTTGGGTTCTAGCCCCGTGCCCCCTCCCCAAACCACCATGGCATCCCTGGGATGGGAAAGGGCTACCCCACTGGCAGGCACACACCCCTCCTCTCCAGCATGCAGGGCTACCCTGGGAAGGAAGGGGGTGAGCCTGCTCTCCACCGAGTCTGTGCTGGTAAAAGTGGGGAGATGCTGCTTCTCCCTGTCCTGAACACCCTCCCACTGTCTGTGAGGTTGGCAAAAGCCTCCTGGCTCCAGGGCCAGGAGAGAAAAGGTCATTTGTCGTCTGACAGGATATGCAGCCAGGTCACCATGGAAGTAATTTTTCCTTTTACGCAGTTCTGGGGTGCTGTGGCTGGGAGAGGCTGGGAGGCTTTGCCTCCCGCACACTACTGCCCGCCACGGGTGCCAGCTGCTGTCACCTGATGTCTTGGGGCCAGCTTCCCTGGGCAGGTGTCCCACCTTCCTCCCTCTGTTTTGCATGTTTACTGGTGGCTGCAGGAGGTCCTGAGGGCCGAGCAGGGACAGAGTCCTAACACTGCTCCCTCCGTAGCTAGGCTGGGTCCGGCTCAGCTCCATCCCAAGGAGCAGGGGAGCAGAGAGCACGGGGAGCATCCAGCAGCTGCTTTGAGGAGCATTGGGCTTCCAGGGAACCCAAAGAGATGTGGCACTCTGCCCTGGGCGGTGGGGCCAGCAGAGAAGGGGGTAAGAGGATCAGGGCAGAGACCGCTTTCATTTGGGAGCTCCAGAAGTGCGTGCCGGGTGCCTCGTCCTCCTGCAGCTCCGTGGCGCGGGCAGCGGTACAAACCAGGCTTTTCATGGGGGCCCGGGAGGTCGAGGCTGCTGGCAGAGGGCGTGAGGCAGGCCAACCTTTGCTGCCGGCCAGGAGCGCGGGGCACCCGCCACCCTCAATGCCGCCTGTGTCCCTGCCTCCACCGCCCACCACAATGAGCCCTTTCAGGGAGCCGGGTCAGCCCGGCCGCAGCAGCCCTGCCTGCGAGCACAGGCACCGGGGCTCAGGAGGCTGCAGGCAGCACGCTCGTGGGCTCCGGGAGTCCAGGTGCCCTCCATGGAGATGCCCATGGAGATGCCCATGGAGATGCCCAGGGGCATCTCCAACCCTGGCCGTGCCCCTCTGGCATTGCAGCTCCCTCCATTCCTGGGCGTGCGGGTTGCTCTGTATCCGTGGGCTTCTCCGGCAAACTGGGCTCAGAAGGAGAGCAGAGGCTTTGGCCAAGATGCCAACAGAGAGTCGTAGATGGTCTTGTGGAGTCATGGGGGCCATGTGTGAGCTGCGGGCAGGTGCCAGGCAGCCAAACAGCCCACAGCACCGTGGCACGGGGCCAAGGCATGCCAGCTGGGGTGCACTGGGATGTTTGTTACAGGCTTCCTGCCTGGGTACCTGTGGCTACTGCTGTTGGTATCTGAGCATCGAAATCCCAGATTAGCTCTATGCTACTGATTCATCAGGTGCCTTACAAGGTCACCCAGCTCCCCAAGCCCTCCTCCTGCCTCCTGCTCCCCGTGCCTCCCTGCTTAGGGCTTGCTCACACTCTTGGCTGCAGCTTTTCAGCCTCCAGCACTGGTTGCTGTGACAGCTTTGCTGGAGGGGTGACAGAGAAACAGCTCTTGTCCCCATGGGACACCTCTTCTGCTGAGCTTGCACGTTGCTGCTTCTCCTCCAGGTGTAATGCTTGAGTTGATCCCAGGCCGCTGACCCAGCATGGGGACAGGAGCAGGCAAAGACACTGGCTGGGGCAGGGACACTAGCTGGTCTCCCCAGAGGAGGGCAAGAAGATGCCCTGGAGCCTGCTCTGCACAGGCACTCCATAAGATGGCCACAAAAAAGGGTTCATGGGCCACAAAAGTGAATGGCAGTATAGATTCGTGTTTGTGTGCTGTTCTCCAGCACCCAGCAATGCATCTTGGGCCTGATGCTTCCCTGAGGAGCATGGTTATATGTCATGTAGTGGAGCTGGAAAGACCAGGTGCGGATAGGAGACATCAGCACAAGAGGCCAGCTGGGGCACTGCAGGCATTGCTGGCTCCCCAGACAGGCTTCAGGAGACCTCTGCAGAGAGAAGGGTTTTGAACTCCGCATCAGGACACCGTGGGGACTCGATGCTGGAAGATTTATGTCTTGAGCCCTTTTGTAGCCCTACATGTTTCAGGCTCAGACTCTATCCGTGTTCTTTCTCAGTGGCTTCTCCTGCTGTCCCAGGCAGCTGTCAAGCTCCTTGCTTTCACCTTCTGGTTTGATTTTGGTGGACCACTAGCGTTTTCCACTTGTTCTTTTGTCGTGCCTGTTTCAGAGGTGTATTGATTTCTCTCTTTGCGTGACTTCCACAAAAGCTGCTCTTTGCTCCCAGCTGGGGATGCTGCTTTTTGCTATCCCTTCACTTCCCTTTGAAAACGCTCGCCCCACTAACCCCTGCAAGCAAGAAGACACCTCAAACCCCTGAGTATGGGTAGATGAAAGGCCTGGATGTAGTCTCCAGTGTAAATTACAGCAGCTTTGGGTCTGCTGCAGTTTAAACAGCCTCCTTTGAGCTGGCTGTGCCTCATCTACAATCCACCCCCTTCCCGCTAGAGCTGGTCCAGAACTGGCAGCAATTTGTTGGGAGCCCAGGGGGGGATATTTTGTGTTTGATGAAACTGCCTGTTCCCAAGGAGTGCACTGGGTGCCATCTCATTTCACTATGGCTTTCACCTGCCCACATGCTACTCTGGGATCCAGAGACCCCTCCCGCAACCTCCTAGGAATGGAACCAGAGAATACCAGGATGCCTGCAGAGGCAGGATTTCTGCTGACCCCCTGTAGCTTATGGGGAGGCAGAGGAGAGCTAGGAAGGGATTTCAGTCACTTCCCTCTCCCCTCCCCATTGCGCTGCCTGTTCCAGCCATGCTCCAAGCAGAGCTGACAAGCCAGGCACATTAAAACTTACTGCAAAACTAATTTGTCAGCCATAAACAAGTGACAAAGGCTTTAGTGCATTTTCTGCTCATTTTATTCCGCTCCCCTGGCAGAGGGTCCGAGTCTCCTGCCTCTACCACACGAGCTCCAACTCAGCAGCACCGTGATGGGAGCATGGTGCTGGCAGGGTGAGAGGGCCTACCCCTGGGAGGCAGTAAGGGGGAAGGTTGGGGGGTCTCTGAAGGAGGGTCTGCACACCCTGTGAGTAGGCTAAGGCATGGAGGGGGGAGGCTGGCATGTGCGGCTACTTCTGGCTGTGAGAAGAGACCTTCAAATATGATGGTGCCACTAACCTGAGCCTGGGCAGACTTTAGCCCCTGGCAGCTTGGGAAAGGTCTGGGGCCACCCCTGAATTGTGGGCAGGGGGCTAGGGTCACAGGACAACTCAGGCTCGATGAGAGACCTTAGGACATCTCAAATCCAACATCCTGCTCAAATCAGGATCAGCTCTGGGGTCAGACTGGGTTTCTCAGGACTTGATTCAGTCAGGTCTTGCTAACCTCCAAAGATGGAGGTTGCCACAGCATCCATGGGCTTTTTGTTTTCAAACAGTGCCACCAGGACTGTGAACTGTGTGTGGAAACTGGTCCTTCACTTGCTGAGGGAAGGTTAGGGTGAGGCACAGGAAGAGACAACTCCTGGTTGGCATGGTGGCAATGCTTCATGCCTTGCTCAGGAGCTGGGGTAGAAGGATAGTGGGTCCCTACAGATGCAAGTTGAAACTGAGAGCAGGATTTGAGGTCGGGCATGTCTTTGGCATGGCTGAGGCAATTGATGGGCAATCTATGCCTCTGGAGACCCCCACCAGTGTTCTGGAGCATTGCATCCAGCCTAGAATGGTTGCCAGAGGCTGAAATGGATTGTTTATAGAAAAATAGGCAAACAGGATGGAAATCTTGTGTGTGAAGAGACACTACAAGAGCCTCATGTCTGGCTTGATTAGATGGAGACAGGCTAGCTGGGTGCAAATACCCAGGGGAGGAGGAAGAAGAAGGATGAAGCCGGAGAGAAGGGAGTGAAAGTGGGTGGGAAGCTGCCTGGTAATCCCCGGTCCAAGGCTGCAGCATTGTCCCTGGGAGGGCAGTGGAAAGCTTTCACATCAGCCTGGACAAAAGTGCTGGGGGAATTGAGCACCAGCCAGCTGCTGGGGAGCTGCACGCTGCAGGGGGGTGTGTGGCACGGCCTCCTCCCAGGCTGCTGCAGGCAGAGCAGCAGCGAGGGCCGGGTGACATCTCTAGAGGACTCCACTCTTCATGTGACACTGGTGAGTCACCAACACCTTGGAGCTAAGTGGCAGCCAGGACACACTGGTTGAGGTGGCAGGAGCTGAGAGGTCTGACCCTTGGAGGGAGCTGCTCAGAGGACATAAGCGAGCCAGTCCCTTGAGATGCGCTGTGAGAGCAGCAGAGTTCAAGCTCTGCTCAACCCTGGCAAGCAGGGGAGAGCTTCTGCAATGACGGACAGTGTCAAATCACCCCAAAAACATCATCCTAGAGCCAAGCCTGTTCATCCTTTCCTGCTCTTCCAAAACAGCACGACCCACAAACAGGAGCCTGCAGGGACTGACCACCACTTAGCCCTCTGGTCATCAGGTGCTTCTCCAAAAATATTGCTTTAGGGTCAGTTAAAGCTCTAGATCAGCACTGGCATCTGAATATCTGCTGCTATATACACAGTCAACATGTAGATGCACATTTAATATTATCATGCACCCAGAAATGTGGCAATTCAATGCAAACTAAATACTGAGGTATTATACTAAATGCATATTAATCTAAAGGGCTCCATATTTATGTGCATAGCTATGCACCGAGTGTAAGGTCAGGTATTTAAATTTGTAGCACCTATTACTACTGACTCACATTAAACCATATATTTATCAGAATTCATTTGACCTATATAATATACCACAAGAAGCTGTGATTCTTCGTAGCCTTCCAAAATATCTCTTCCTCTAGTTAACGTCTGTGACACTGGGTGAGGATGGTTCAAATCCTTAGGGACCCTTAAAATAGCAGTGCCATCTCTTTCCCCACAGGCACATCCCTGCCACGGTGATGGCCCAGGAGGTGTTATCATGGAAATCTCAGAGGTGGGAGTGTTGGGATATCCCTGCTGTCATTTTTATGCTGTATCAGTCAGACCAAATGCTGCGGTAAGTATTTCCTTACTGTACTCATGTGGCAGAACAGCACGTGTTTGCTCACTTTTCCTTCTGAGAGCATGTGTCTGTGAACACAGGGGGCAGCAGGAGCTAAAGCTGCTTGGGGGGATCTGGCGGCCAGGAAAGAGGGATTGGTGAGGGGGCCAGTGAGCACAGGGGCTCACGAGGGCAGCTCCAGCGTTGACCTCTCTGCAGAAGGGCTGCACAGCAAAGCCATGTCCTGCCTGCCTGCTAGGCAAAAAAAATCACAGAGTAAAGAATAGGCTTCAGCCTCAGAAACTTTATGGTCTCAGGCAAAACCACTCAGGTGCTGGGCAAAAACCAGCCCCATCCTCTCTTGTACACCTGTGCCCTGGTGCTGGGCTGCTGGGCACTCCCAGCATCCACCCTGCCCTTGGGCAAAGACAGGGCACTTCGTGCTCCCTCCTGGCAGTTTATAACCCATACTGCAGCCATGGGGGTGCCAGCCAGGACATGGCAACGAGGATAGATTTAACTGCCTGTGGTACTCAGACTACCACATTGGCCACAGCTTCCACCCCCAAGGATTGCAGGTGATGCTCACGATGCCAGGTAGCTCCATGGACCTTCTTGGTCTTTGGAGAGTTTGAATCAGCAGAGCTCCAGTCCCCCAGTGCAGCCATGTGGAACCAGGGTGTGAGCATGCCTGAGATTCAGTAGAGTAAATGCTTTGTCTCAGCTACCTTCTTCGACCGCTTTCTGGAGAAGTGAAAGATAATGTGCTCAGGCAGTCGGTGATGGATGGCAGGGTGAGTTCTGAGATGAGGAGACAGATGATGCTGCTTGCAGGAGGAGCGCGAGGGAGGCCGAAGGGCAGGGGCAGCCTGTGCTTGCTGGAGCTGTGCAGAACCACTCATGTGGGGGCTATGGATCCTCGGCATTGCAGCAAGGTTCCAGGAGGCTGGAGGTGTGGGGGAGAGGCATGGCTCTGGAGTGGAGAGGAGGTGGAGAAGCAGAGTTGTTTGGATTAAGTTGCCTTTGCATCTTCCACCTCCTGAGAGGGAGGGATGGGGTGAGAGAGGAAAGAATACTAGCATCCTGTGCCCACTGCTGCCCCAGGGAAATAGGCTGCCATGATCTCCACCTCTGGGTGAGTCACTGCCATGTTTATCATTACCAGAGTAGCTGAAGGATCAGGAGCATGGGAGAGTGGCTGTCATCTGCCTCTGGAGAGAGCTGAGCTGGCAGCTCCCCTAGTGCCAGCTCCCCCGGCCCTCTCCATGCTGAACCCCAGGGTGCTGTGAAGCACATACTGGTGAAGGCAGGAAGAAATCCCAGGGGAGAGCACAACAAATTATCTTTCTGTTCAGACACCATGGAATCTGCACCTCCAAAGTCCCCACAGGTGTGATTGCACCTGGGTACAGCACTGATTAGGAGCAGTAGAAATATCTGAGGGGCTACAGAGAGCAACCTCCTGCCGTGGAGAAGTCCCTTCCCTGGGGTAGTGAAACACCACAGCTTGCAAAGAGGGAGGAGAAAGAGAGAATTGCTGGGGACCTGAGCCATCTTGTCAGGTAAGGAGCAAAAGAAATCTGCCCCAGGAGTGCAGAGAGAGGTGGCATTTGCTCCCATGTAGCACACCTTTAGTTGTGAGTGAGGGTTAACTTTTTTTTTTTTTTTTTTGTGATGGGCAAAAAAGTGCAAAGGAGCAGCTGCTCTCCAAAGCACCAGGCAGCTCCTGAACCTGCCTCCCTCTTGCGAAGTTTCCCTTTTCCACAGGGTTACAAATCAAGCAGTGCTTGTTGGGTGCATGGAGACACAGCGATTACTGTCCACAGAGCACCTGCTGTTCCTGTCATTTCCGACTAGCACCATGAGAGGAGCGAGTGGGAGAGGCTCATTTTTACAGTAATTCCTGTTTCCCAACAGCAGAGACAAATCCTGACTGTATCCCCGAAAATGGCAGGGAAAGAAACCCAGTGCATCCTCCGAGCTAAAGGCTGTGCTACATCTCAATGCATCTCCCTTCTCATCTGTGGGGGATTGGTGGAAGGACAGGGGACTTCGAAAGTGTGCCCAAGAGCAAACTGCTATTCTCCCCTCTCTCAGTCAATGAGGCGGGAGGAGAGATGTGTGCTGGGACTCGGAGTCTCCAGGAACATTGTTCTCTGCTAGAGAGTCATGGATCAGATTTTGGTCTGGCCAGGTGGGGAGAGGCAAACCCTGGGAATCACAGTGGCCAGCACATCTTGGGTTAAACATGAATCTGCCTAAGAGGGAAAGTGGGTCGGAGCAGTCTCTGCTCAGCTCACTAACAGGTTAATATGATTCCTCGTTTAGTTGGAGCAGAAGGAAATTGTGGGCTGTGACTCTCATCCTTCTCTTTGATCTGTTGTGATTGCTGCAGGCACTTGCTTCTTTCTGCAAGGACCAGATTCAGAGTCCCAAAAAGCTGCTGGTTGTTTGCTAGGCAAGACTCCAGAGCAGTTTGGGGATGGGTCTGGGACAGCCCCTTCCCTCAGCAGGGCAGTGCTGGAGGAGGAGGCCCATTTTTACTGAGCAATCAGGGCATCCTTCCCCCTCTTCCCCCCCCCGGCTCCCATTTATCTGGTCCTTCCCTCCCTAAAAGGCTCACCAAGGCCAAAGCACTGGCTTGTTTTGCATATTCAGATGCTGCCTCCAGGCTGCAGCAGCAGCTCTCTGGGGCTCACTGCCACAGGCACCCAGCTATATTGTCCTGCAAAGGGCTGTGATGGATCCAGGTCTCACTCTCCCCTGAAAGCAGAGGCACTGTGAAGGTCAGTGCTGAAATGAACTGTTTGCATCCCTGCTTCCAGGCAGAGGCTGGGGAAGGGAAAGCCATCCTTCCTTGGGTGGGTGGAAAGGGATCTCTCCTGCTTTCCTAAAGCCCGGAAGAAGTTGGGCAAAGAGCAGCATGGTGCTGGCAGGTGGCACCAGTGCCTCTGCAGCCCAGGAGCTGTGCGTTTGTCCCATGTGTGGCAGCTGCCCTCAAGCTGGCCAGTTCCAATGCAGGCACTGTGTCCTGGCCACAGCTTTCTGCACTGCGTGTCCTGGCTGCATGGGAGCTGTGGGGTTCACCTGCCCAAGCGCTGGGCAGCACAGGTCCATCTGTCCATCCGTCCTGCCACTGCCAGGCCTTGCTGTGTGTGCTTTAGGGGGAGGGCTGCAGCCATCCGAGCGTCGTTGGTTTATTTTGCAGGCAACTATGATAATTTTCTGCCTGCTGCACACTCTTTAATTAACAGCTCAGAGGATGTGGGGCGAGAGGCGTAATGAGCGCTCCGTTTGCATATCAAAAGGCAGCATCATTAATATCCCTGCACTCACAAGAGCTCTCTGAAGGCAGGCAGGTCGCAGGCAGGGCTGCTGGGGATGGAGGCTGAGGCTGCAAGCCCTGTTTGGTGTGCGAGGGGCTGCTGTGCCAGAGGGAACGTGGGCTGCGTAGGTGTGCAGCTGGTTGGCGGGCAGGGAGCGGGCAGCCGCAGCCTCCCACCCTGCCGTGGCAAGCAAAAGGGTTTTGCCAAGGGGGCTGCGTAATGGGACAGTTTCTAGGCAAAGGGGGAGCTCACTGAGGATTTTTGGCTAAGTTACCCGAATCCAGCAACATCCCAGGCTCCTCTGCAGCAACTCAAAGGAGCTGCTTGACTCTCCTGCTGGGCTTGGAGGAGTTGTCCCCAGGCAACCCCTCACTGGCTGGTGCCCGGTGGCCCTGGAAGGCTGCACTGAAGTGCCCGATTGTTCAGATAAAGCTTATCCTGTTACCCAGGCTGTTTGTTGCCGTATGGCATTTGCACAGAGAAGTCCCTGTAGATCTCAATTTGGCCATGCTCAGCCAGCAGGATTAAATGTTCCTTTGCTTCTGTCTCCTGCAGGAGAAAATCAGCTACCCGGGTGATGGTTTACTTCTACACATACACTCATCTTTCTCTCCTTAACTCTATTCTAACTGAACATAAAAATTTCCCAGGGGATGGGGCAGATGGCATGCCAGGGCATCCTTGGCTCTCCTTGCAAGTCCGGCTGTAGTGTACTTACCGGGAGCCCATCTTTGCCAGGTTCTTGAGGGTTTTTTTTGTCATCAAGAGGCTTGGTTTGGATGCTTGGGTTAGCCTGTCTGTTTACCCACAGCCAAAGTCTGAGCAGGCAGGCCCAGGTGGGACTGCTCCGGCAGGCACTTGGTTTCCCTGCTACAAAGCTGGGGGAAGTTTCTGTGGGCTTTGCAAAGCCCTAGGATGAGGAATGAGATGTCCAGGCTTTCTCCTGCTCTGCTCCCATTCTGCACAGGCTGTACTGGTGTGTGTAAACTCATCCAGGTGGCCTCAAGGAGATGAGGATTTGCAGCCTTTGGAGGAAGCAGCTGAAAGAATTTTTAGAGCCTGATTTTCTCCCTTTTCATTCTCCCATCTAGACAGGGATGTCAGACACTGAGAGATACTGTAAGGGGCTGCACGCAGCTAAGCAGCAGACAAGCCAAAAGACCAAGGCGGGAAAATTTGTTGATAGAGGCGTAGCAAACACCCGGCACTCTCCCTCCCTGTCCAGCTGATACACTCAGAAATGCTTTTTGAGGCAGTGACCATGTCTGAACAGAAATACATGCACTCCCTCAGCTGAGGAAACCCTGCCTGGCTCACCTGGCTTGGCAGCGGGTGTCTCTGCTTGAGCCCACCCATGGGAAGGATGGGGCGAGCTTTGGAGGGTACAGGAGCTCTGCTTTGGCAGCAGAGCACGTTACCAAAGAGACTTCTGCCCCCCAAGTTCATTATCCGTGCTACCAGTTGACAGATTTCTGTGCTCTTCCTCTCCTATCTTTTACAAAGGCCAACCAAGTAAATGTATGCTTAAGTCAGGCACGTTGCAGGGCAAATTTACTACCAGAATCCTTTAAGCCAGTTAGAGGTGGAACAACACAATGATCAAATTAAGGGCACAATTAAGATTAAATTGATAGGTCTGGATGTTCAAGTGCCGAGTGAACACAGCAGGTAATCATATCAAACACTAAGGCTGATATTAGAAAGGATGACAGCGTGTTCATCTTCCTGGTGCTGTGAGAGTCGAAGGAACGGCTGAATCGATTTCAGGTGGGGCTTCAGCCAGCATGGTGCATGATGGAGCCAGGGGAGGAGCTGTGGGACACACAGGTCCCTAAGATCAACTACCTGCTGCAAAGGGAACTTCCTGGTACCAGTCTTGCTCTTCCTTGAAGCTGAAGCCATTCAGGTTGTGGTGGCATGGAGGTGCCACCAGACCACCTACCTCTTGGATTTGGCTGTCAAGAGGACATATGTGGAAGGGTAAATATAGGTTTAAATGAATATGAATGTGTAGAACTGCTGGTCAGGACCACCAAACACTTCCTTGGATAGACAGGTCTTTACAAGGTGTTGTGTATGGACACCAAACACTTGAATTTTAGTATTTTCATGCTGTCTAGTGAGACAGATATTCACTCCCGGACATGCTGCCTTCCTCATTTGACTGTGATCAGAGCAAAAAGTCCTTGTAAACAAACTTTGTTCTCATCCCAAAAGACTCCCCTCACTTCCTTCTCTAGAGGGTTTTTTGAATGTTTTGTTTTGTTTCTTCCAGCAATACTGCTCTATCCATAGCTCTTTTCCTTGGGAAGGAAAGGAGCTGCTGCCCATAGGAAGGATGTATAGCTCACATGGGGCCCATGGTAGTTTTCAGTTCACAGTATGCGTTGTTTTGGTGAGCAGTTGTCTGGGAGGGGGAGGCCAGGAGCTTCCTTCACTTGCATAGCAAGGTCTGGGTGTACCTCCGTTTTTGGAGATCGCTTTCCTGAGGGGCGTTTGGCAAATTGCTTGTTCAGCAGGAAGAAGAATTAACCATGAGCATCACCCCTGGCATGTCTGACCAAACCCCAGGAGCTTCCAATATTCAAACTCAAAAGGAGAAGCCATTACAGTGCATATTCCACGCAGGTGCTGGGTGTTCCTTCATCCTGTCCCTCCTCATTGCCTGTTATTTACCTCTGTTCCTTCCATGCCCCGTTGCCTTTTCCATGGAGGTCAGGAGCAGCCAGCCATGCTCATTGGAAGTGTTGGCACACACGTGCATGGCATTAGGTGGGAGAAGAGGCTCCTTACCCACACAGAGGGGACACAGAGGTCAGGGTGGCTGGCACTGCGTTGCTGTTTGGTGATAAATCCTGACCATCCTTGGATTTCTGCCAGAAGACTTTAATTGAGTTTCCTCAGGGAGAAGCATTTCCATCTAATTCAGCTCTTAATTAACCCCATGCACCCCAAAGAGGCTCTGCAACCACTTGTAAATTAAATATGAAAAGTGTTATTTATCTAGGAATAGCAGCCTAATGGCTGCAGCTCTGACGTTTATAGTTGCTAATGATGATGGATCTGAGAGAGAAGTTGGGAAGGGAGTGGAAGGGAAGAGTTTCTTCTCTCTTAAAAGATACAGAGTCAGATGAGTAAGGGCCATGTTCCTGGGGCACAAGTGGACTCTTTCTTCCTTTGACTAAAAATGAGTGTGAAAGGAGCACGTTGAGGCTGGAGGAATATATTCTCAGTGTAATAACCTGTGTCTTGTACTGTGTTTGGCAAGATGAGCTGTGGGACTGGTGTCACTAGGCTTGTGGGAAAGAGGAAAGTTGAATTGCTTGCTGTAATGGGACTTAATTTTGCAGCTGTTAAAAGCCAAAGAGACATCCCAGAAGCATTTTGACCTTTCCTGAGGAGAGGGTGGAGGGGGAAGGTGCCAAGGGCTGATGCACTCGCCTCTCACCCCTGCAAACCCTTCTCTAAGCTTGGGTTTCACCCCCAGCAGGATGACTACAGGGTTGGCTTGCTTGATGTGGGCTCTATACGTTGGCATCAAAAAACCCCACATCCACGAGCAGAGCCACCTTTGTGGGACTCAGAGGGGGGAGAAAAACCAGGAGAGCAGCAGGTTAGAGCTGGGATGTGCTGGGGCTGGCTGGGAAGCAGCCAGCACAGCCGAGGGGCTGGGGTGGCGGGGCTGCGTGTGAGCCAGCTGGTGTTGAAGCAGCCCTGGGAGGCTCTGGCTCAGCATTTCCTTAAAGCTTTCCTCTTCCTATTTTGCCTCTGCTCGAAGGTTTTGTCCTGTTTTGTGAAGCTGTCAACCTTTTTGGTGGATGTGAGGGCTGAAGCCAGCTGCCTGCCTTCTCAATCGTGGAGATTTCTTCCTGGCACAGATGGAGGGTATTCCCAGTGTGGTGTTCCCCTGGAGCTCAGCATGGCGGCTGCTGCTGCCAGGAGTGCTCACGGGTACACAGCTGGCACTTGGAAAAGGATGGGAGTGGGATAGTGTGGATGAGGTGACATGGGCCAGGTTTTTGGGATAGTTCCCCTGCTATGAGATGCTCTGTGCTGAGAAGCCTTAGCATTATCAAGTTTTCAGGCATGAGGTGTCACGGAGGAAAGTTTCTGTTCCTGAAAGCTTTCCTTATGCCACCCTCCCATCAGACATTCATCATCCCATTCAGCAGAGCAGTATTAACTCTCACTAGCAAGCTCTGGACAGGCAGGAGCTGTCTCACTGCCTCTGGGTTGATGTAGATCCTCCCCCAGCAGTGGCTGGGGCAGGGTAAGGAGTGAGGCTTGAAGAATGGGCATGGAGCAACCTGTCCCGTGGGTGTCTGGCAGAGGCCCCGGGCACAAGGCTTCCCATCTCCATCACAAGATGTCACCGGTAATAGCAATGCTCTGGGTTTCATTAATATCCATATCCATGTGTATATCTAATCCAGTGCTGAATCTTGCTCAGTTTCTGGTGTCAAACAGCTGTTTCCTAGGGGAAAAACCACTATTGTTTAATCTTGCATCAGGTGAAGCAGCATTTTCCTGCTTCATCCCCAAGTTTCACTGAACAACCTCCTGTTCTCCTAGGCAGCAGAGAAAACTGGGTTTTCCCATCTTCTCTCTGACACTTGTTTTTTTTGTAAGTCAGCCCTGTGCCTCCCCGCCCCAACATTTGGTATCTCCATCCTTCGAGCTCCTTGGTCCTCTCAGTGACCCCCCTGCAACCCTACTGTGCTCTCCCTGTGGCCTCGTGCCTCACTGGCCACTGCTGCACCTTCTAAAGGGTGCATGGACTGAGCCGTTCCCAGGGCAGCCCCGGACTCCTTTGGCCATGGTACCGAAACCCTCCCAGGTTTACGAACCCTACAAGTTTTATGCTGCAAAGTATGTTTCATTGCATTTATCACTGTCAATGCAATTTGTCACTGCAGTACCCATCCATACCGTACCTTGGGGAGGCTGAAGCTCCTTGCTGACTCCCATGCTTATGAATCACCTGAAGAAGTTTGAGCTCACTCCTATCTCCTGCCTTCTCTCCTCCACCCAGACCATCAATAACACCCCTGTGCAGCCAGAAGCCCTGCACGCATCCCAACTTCACCGCTGCTAATCTTTTGCTGTTATAAACCCCAACTATTTATCCTCTCTGCTTTGGGACTCCTTGCCAGTTTCCCACACAGGAAAAGGTTGTGCCTTTTGCTCCCCAGCTAATTAGTTTTTTTAGCAGTTGTCCAGACAACCCTTTGTCAGAGGAGCTCTAAATAAATAGCCACTTCGCTGTTCTTCATGTGCTGCTGGGCTGATACGTTCAAGGAAATCTAGGAGACCAGCGAGACACAGTTTTCCTCTGAGATATGCACACTGGGCTGTATTATGAGATGTTCTGTTTTTAATTATCATTCCAATCAATTTGGTGCACACAGATGTGCAATTTACTGATCTGTAATTCCCCAAATTACCCCTGGAGGCTTCATTTTTATTGTCAGTGTAACATTTGCTACCAACTATCTGTTTGGGTTTTTTTTTTTTTGGGGGGGGGGGGGAAGGGGGAGGGAGGTTCTCTTCTTGTTGTGTGGTTTGTGGGTTTTTTGTTTTTAAACCTTTAGCTATCTGCTCTCTAGAAATCCATTTTGTCTCATTTTTTCCTTTCTTGTTACCTGCTGGAATTTCTTGTTGCCAGGTGAGATTTTGATTTCCCCATTTGAAAGTACCCCTGAGTGCTTCAACTGAGCTGCAGGAACTTGGAGTCTCTTCTGAGCTCTGGCAGTGATTTACTCTGTGGTCAAACCCTTTCTTCTATAACCCTGTCTGGGTTTCCCCACCTTAGCAGGCAGACACTGATCCCACCTCAGTTCCAGGTATACAGTTTAATTAATTAGTGCTTGTAGCACACAGTCAGGAGGTTCTGGGGAAGATGAACATAAGTGTCCTCTTTAGGGAGGTATGTAATCACCCCTTGTGGGGCTGCCAGTGTGAGGTGGATGTGGCTCACAGGGCTGGCACAGCCAGACCCTCTATGGGAAGGGGCATGGTTGGCTGCATCTCCTCAAGGAGACACGATTTCCTCTTGGGGAAATGGGAGAACAAAGCCAAGAAACGTAACGAGGTGGGGGAGTCTGCATGTGGCTGGAGAGCCTGCTCTGCCACATAGGGCACATTCCCCATGGGGCAGGTGCCAGCCTGGCAGACCCCTCTTCTGACTATCCCTGGACTTGACCGTGCCCCTGCCACTCAGGAAAAGCCTCTCTGCATCTGTGTCCCCAGGGTGTCCTGGCCCCAAGTGGCTCTTCCCATACCCCCTCGCTGCATGGCTCACTGGCCGTGTGCTGAGAACTGCCATCCTCCAGGATGTGCTTCATCATGTGCTCCTGGGATGCCCCGGGTCCCATGGGGTGCTGCAGCCTTCCTCTGCTTACTCTCTCTGCATGCTTAATTATTAATAGCAAATCCTACAGGCCCCACTCTGACATAAGGAGCTGCAGATGAGCCCCTTGGGTCACCCATATGGGGTCAGGGCAAGAGACATGGGGGAGCTTTAAATCCAGCCCTTGTGATGATGGGGGATCTGGGCTGCCAGTGCTGCAGGGGACTGACGGAGAGGGAGCTTTAACAAGCAAAGCGACCTGGCACTGGCAGTGCGTGCTAGGCTGGAGATAATCTCCATTTAATTCTCTTCCAGATAATCCAGTCTCAGATGTGGTCCCATGCTCCCTGATGCCTTAATCCTATTGCCATGGAGCCTGTTTAATGGGGAAGCTGGTGAGGGCTCCTGTGAAACAGCTTGGGGCATCCCCCCAGCTCTTTGTCTCCCTATCTTGCATCCCCTATTCCTGCCTGGCACGGATCTGGCACTGAAATACCCTCCTTATCTCTGTGTCACCTATTCCTAACTCTCCTTTCTCCCCTCTGGCTGAGAGAGACTCTCAGCTACCCAGAAGTGAGAAACAGGCAGGGAAGGGGGATCTGGCTCCCAGACATGTTCACTGGACAGCTGAGAGGTGATCTGTCTGGGAGCACAAGCCTTGCTCCGCTTTGGAAAGGAGCAGCTGGGATGGGTATGGTGCGGATGGGGAGAGCAGAGCAGCCTTCCCTTGTGCCCTGGCTTTCAGGTAGGATCCTGGTGCATGAGGAAGCTCTCAGACAGGAGTGGTAAGAAGGTTGCTGGGAGGGAATTTGGAATATAAACTTCAAAGCGAGGTCTGATGGAAAGGGATATGGGTTGATGGTACAAGATCTCTTAGCAGGCTGATTTGCCATGCTCAGCCTCTCCAGCTCACAGACACTGAGCTGTGTCCCCAGGGTCAGTACTGGGTGTAGGTGAAGGAGAGGGGATTTCGTTCACTGAGCCCTTTCTGTGTGTCCAGAGGAACTCTGGACAAGTAATAAAAGCCGGTTTTAAGGTACATCTTTGCTCTCTGGTAGGAGCAGTCTTTTGCTTTTGCCTTCCTGTAGGACAAGCAGAAAGCAACTGTGCTGTGCTGCATCCCTGCTGCCATCCTCACTAGTGCATGAGCAGGCTGCCCATCCTGGGGCCAGAGCAGAGCCACCTGGGCTGGGTCCTCCTTGTTTTAGTTACTTGGGAACACAGTCATCCCTCCAGCTCTTCCTTGCAGCTCCTGCTGGTGCTTACACCTGTTTGCATTTGTATTTCCAGGGGAGTGGGGTTGGAAATGTTGGCCTTTGAGGGTGCAGATACACATTTGTGCTACTGAGGGTTACCTGAGTGGTTTCCCTGGTTGCCCAGTGATCCCTCTGCAGTTTGAAGCCTTTCCTGGGAACGGGTTATCTCTTTGCAAGGGATCTGTGTTACATGGCCAGAATGCCCCAGCAAAGCTCTCCTGGTGACTTGCCAGGGCTTGCTGGGTTGCTGCCAGCCCACAGAGGACTCTGACCCTCCTTTGTGGCTGTAGAAGCTATTCGTTCATGAACAAGTTGTTCCTGGGAGGCATGCAGTGAAGCGGTGTGGTCCTCTGGAGACATGAGCTGTGCCTGACTGACAGCCTGCACTCCCTTGTTGGCTTCTCACCGTCTTCCTCTGAAAAGCTGATGAGGCTTGGATGCTGCCATGCCCTGCAGGTTCCCAGGGGGAACCCTCACCTCCTTCAACCCCTGCTGAATTTGGGAGTGAGAGCACAGATGTTCAGCTCCTTGGAGCCAGACAACAGGGAAACAACCTGTTCCTGTTCCAATTCATGCTTCCCTGGGCTGACACCAAGGGCAGATTCAATCATTTTGGGCTGGGAAAGGAAGCAGAAAGGTGAAGTGTCCTGAATTGTCTGGGAAGTGCCATGTCTTTTCTGTATTGCCCATCACCCCGTGTCCCATTCTTGGTATGAGCAAGGCCATAGAGGAGAAAGGATCACAGGGTGTGGCAGGTTCAATGCAGGCTCCAAGAGGCTCCTGAGATTCTCATTAGCTTTTCCTGCAGTGTCTCTCCTCAGCCCTCCAGCAATGCCTGCAGAGCTGGAGCCCTACGGAGGTCGTGGGTGGCTCTGCTAAAACCATCTTTTGAACCTGAAGTTTTGCAGGGAGACACTTCATCTTTCTCTGTCGCATGCATATTCAGCCAGAGAAAGTGCTGTTCCCCTAAGGTGAAATGCTAGGATATTAATTTTCTGAAGTTCTCGATAAGCTATTGAAGATTAATTTTAGGGAAAGCCGGGGGATATGATGGATCGGAGCCCAAGCCTGCTTAAATATGCAATATTAAAAATTGATCGTTGTCTCTCCTTGTCATACACCCTGCCCCAGTGTCTGGGGCAATCCCACAGTCTGACGAAAAGCCAGGAAAATACTCAATAAGCCCCATGCCCAGCTGAGTGCAGATTTTAATAACTTGTGTTGCCATTATTATTTTTAAAATCACTTTTATGAGTTTGTTTTGTTTAATGCCTGGCTTTCTTGTGCGGATTGGCAGCTGGTAGCTTGGAGATCCTCCTCTGTCTACTGGGCTGAGATGTTGCTGCCCAACACAACCTGCTTCCATGTCCTTCCCGCCAGCCCCTCCTGTGGGGATGATGCTTTGGGTGTCCAAGGATCCATGGTGAGGACAGCCCATGGTGGGGTGGAGAGGCTTGGCCAGGGAGGTCAGCAGGTGCAGGGGACTGGTTCATCCTGGAAGACATTTGGGCAGTATTTTTCACGCTTTAGAGGCTTCCCTGGATCTTGAGTGCAGCAGGCAGTGCTTGGTGCACAGAGGTGAAGGTGCATCTATTGGTTTTTACCTTGATTAGTAGGGGCAATTAATGCACTTGCATCAGCACGGCATTGTAAGCATTAGAATCATTGTCTCTGACGCTTCTCACTTGCAAAGAAACAACAAAATCTTATAAAAATGTCGGTGTTTGTCAAAGCAGCAATGAACTCTTACAGGTATTTTTGAAGTTGGTTGCAAAGTTAGGGTCTCTTGGCAGTGTAAGGCCAAGATGACACTCCTGAGGCACTTGGCAGCAAGGAGAAAGTTCTGTGGGATTCCTCTTCATCCTTATGTGGCTGAGGGGAGTCGAGGTAAAGTCCACCTGATCCACTTTGATCAGAAAGTTGCCGACTTTTTTTTTCCTGCCTGCAGTTAATGACTGCAGGAGTAGGGAGCTGCTGGCATTTGCATTTCACAGAGAGCTGTGAGGGGAGAAAGTAGGTCCCACAGAGGGTTCGGGGCGAACAAGAGACATGGCCTAATCTGGCATCGGGCTTTTCTATCCGAGTTCCATTTTCTGTGAAGCTGCCCAGATAAGCAGCGTAGCGATGCAGAGATACTGCAGCAACTGCTGGGGCAGGACACTCTTCAAGGCCAGCTGACCACTGGCTATGCCTTTGCTGTCCATCGAGGGTGACCAAGCTGCAGCTGGGCTGCAGAGGCATGTGTGCAGTGCACTAAGGGGTGGCAGTTTGGCCCCTTTCACGTGCGTTCCCCCACAACAGGGTTAGCACAAGGAGCCAGAGTTGAATACAGAAGAGGTAGCGCACTTGAGCAAAGAGCAATTATTTGCCAAAGGTCCAATCTTCCCTGATTTGCACTTGGGCTGTAGTAGCACTTGTCCTAATGATTCATCTGTGCTCTTCATCGCAGCAGGCTGACAGTGAAGGATGAGTGTGTTTCTGCAGCTCCCGGGGGTGTGCAGGCTGTGCTCAGAGCACTGTGCCCCTCGTTAGCAGCCCCTGTAAAGGGATGTGGTCCAAACAGCCTGGCCAGTCTGAAACTGATGCCACCTGGCCTCCATAGCTGCAGTCAGCAGTGGCCACCACCTCCTCATCCATGTCCAGAGGATCCGAAATGGGGAGGCCCAGTAGAAAGCCCCAATGAAGGGAGGAGTGCACCAGCAGCAAGCCCTAGCTTGAACAGACAATAAAAAAAGCCTGTCCCAGGCAGTGATACATTGACCTGCATGCCAAGGAACATGTCACTGTTCCCTCCTACTAACACTGCTGATGGTGCAGGTGGCTCACATGGTCACCATGGTTGGTTTTGCTTGCACCCTAATAGGCTGATAGAGGTTGGATTACCAGGGTGGTGGCCACAGTTGCGGTGTGAAACCCAATAGCGCTTGCTGATGGTTTTCCTGGGTTCAAGATGTGTGACCCAAGGGAGTGGGAGGGATCTGAACACCTCTCAAAATCCTTTAAGAGGGACTTATAGATGCCCCAACTGAGCAAGGACCATTTCCAGCCCTCACCAAGGACTTCTCAGAGAATTCTGGAGACCTGTTGTCACTCCTGGGTACCACACATATGGGTCAGCCACACTTATGGTCTTGGTTAGTCATATACAAAACTGAACTTGGACCCAAGAAATGCCAGCTGGCTTGAAGCGAGTACTGAGGAATAATGCTGGGCATGGATGTTACACAAGCAGTGGTCACAGGTCACTTTTGGATGGTCCTAGTTCAGGACAGAGCATTTTTATGATGACATTTAATGAGGTAACAGAGAGATGCTCTACAGCGTGACCTCCTAGATACCTGGCAAGTTGGGCAGGCGTGCTAATGATGTGCTCTCGTACAGATAAAACTGCCTTCGAGCACCCTGCAGAAATATCAACTCCGTGCTTGTGTTAGCAGCTGTGAGACTGAGTGCAGCACTGTTTTCCACCATTGGCAAGGCCAGGGAAAGGAAAAAAGACAACAGGAAGGGGTGAGGAGTGGGGTGGGATTTTTTTTTTTTCCCTCCACCAAATGCAGTTTTATCTCTGTGTTAAAAATTTATGGAGACCTTCATTTAGTATTTATCAAGTGAGTGTCTTGGTGATAAATTACTAAGGAACACAACAGGGCAGCCTTGCTGCCTGTGTAGGAGTGCCCAGTGGAGCTTGGAGCTCCCTTTGCCTCCAATCTGCTCACTCCCTTTGTCCATCTTCCCTAGGTGATAGCTGGGTTTGGGTGACTGATAGGGATATGGGGCTGGGAAGGAGGCTCCCCACTTTTTTCCAGCCAGCCATCAGGGTGCTTGGACTGATCTGCTTTCTCCCTCCCACCTGCAGTTCTTGGAGAGGGTCTGACCCCTCAGTGTCTGCTGTGAGCCATCATGTGCTGTGACAGACCCTGGACTGGGATCACAAGGGGGTTTCCAGAGGTATCCTGCAGGACCCACTGGGGACAAGGACAGTAGGAGTCCAAGGGAGACTGGAGAACAACTGTGAGGAGCTCTGGCTGAAGAGAGGCTGGGCTGCCACAGGCTAAGACAATGAGCATTTCAAGGTGACCTGAGCATCCTTTGAAAACTGGGCTGGATCAATGCAATCGGTCCTCCCTAATCATTTCCTCTCTGTCAAAGCATGGAGCCAAACTCCTGAGCTCGCAGGCCAATCTCATGCCCTCTGTGTCCCAGGGACAAGCCAGGAGCCCAGGAACTCCTGTTCGGGAGAAGGGAGCCCCTCCTGGTGGATGGGGACCTCTGGGTCCTCTCCAGCTCCTTCCTGGTGTGCCAGAGCTTGCATCCCTGGGGGTTGCAAGGCAGCATGGGGTGGCTGCCCCAAGTGCTAGAGGAATCATGTCCCATCCACACTGCTTCCCCCATCTGCAAGATGAGTTTCCTGGCCTGGAGCTGTGGTGCTGGCAGGGGAAGGTGATGGCCATGACCTATTAACTGAGCTCCATCCTGTACCTCACCCACAGCAGCCATCCATCCCTAAATTTTTCCTGCTACTGGTGCAGGTGTCACACCCACAGTGAGAGCAGGAGCACAGGCAAAACATCAGAAACTACCTGCATTTCAGCCACAGAGTTGGCGGCTGCTCTGGAGAGGGTTAAATGACGCTTCCCTAGGGCATTTCAGGATCATTTGCTCCCTTGCTTAAGCTCCCTAACTAGGCCCGAGGAGGCATCGAGGGAGAGAGGACAAGGTGGCCGAAAGCAATTTCAGCCCTTCGAAAGAAATAACTGGCATGTAGCAGTGACAGGAAATTGTGCAATTAGTACAACAGGGCAATGTCAACAAGCTCTTAATGCCAGTTGTTATGGCAACACCAGGGAAAGCAGTGTTGGTGTTGGAAAAATTGAGAGGCTGAGAAATAACAACAGCAGCAGCCAGGATGGCTCTGGCTTTGCTTGTGGGGGTCCAGTGCGGGCAGCATCCCAGCAGCAGAGCAGGCCCATCGCCACCACCTCCATGCCAGGGAGACGATGGGCAGAGGTAGGGGACCTGGTCCATAATGGAGAAGCAGGAGCCATCAGTAGGGACTGGGAGGGGCTTTTTCCCACCTGCAGCCTCAGGAAGCTCTTCCCTGTGGTGCTGCCCTGTGGCATCCTTGGACACAAGCGCAGAGCATCAAATGGCTGAGAGCTGGCAGCCCCTGCTTGGCTCGTCATGCTAATAAAGTAGCATTGAGTGAGTTGCATGAGAGAGAATATTGAGTGGTTTTTCTGCTAGCAAAATTATGATGCTTTGGGTCTGGCAGGGCACTCGCTAATCCTGGGCAAACATATGGCTAGGCATGTTGACAAGGTGTGTCTTGCGTGCTTTTGTGGGCAGCTGGCTCCTTGGCATCTATGCTG
Organism: Todiramphus chloris collaris; assembly: GCA_025345505.1. NCBI lineage: Eukaryota > Metazoa > Chordata > Aves > Coraciiformes > Alcedinidae > Todiramphus > Todiramphus chloris. The sequence goes on from JANVCC010000076.1 coordinate 3,925,381, forward strand.
GGCATGGCCAGGCCTTTGTAGCCTTCCGTGTGTCCCCACTTTAGCCTATCGCTTTGCCCCCTGTGCCCACAGTAGGGCTGGAGCAGGGGACAGGAGGGAGGCAGAGGGCTACCCTGAGCTATGCCGCAGCCATGTCTGCACCAGCCCGTGCACCCTGACCCACTGGCTAGGCTTTCCAGCCTGAGCCCAGACCTGCCTGGTGGTGTCTGGGCTGAGGCTGTCCCCATTCAGTGCCACCAGATCTGCTCTGCACCCCTGGCTCATCTATGGCTGAATGCTCAGGCATCTGGAGGGGCTGTGATTTGTGGGGTGCACACAGAGGGGGGCTGTGGTACCACGGGTGAGAGCCATTAATGCTGGAGCTCAGGGCGTTTGCAAGCCTCTGCCATGCATTCCTATAGAAAGGTGGGGAATGTCTCAACACACACAAAATGTTCCTCTTGTACCCTGTCCCAAATATGTCAAAAATGGAAAGGATTTGATTTCAGCTTACTGGGGTGTACAGGGGCTCCCTTCTTCCCTCTCTCCTGTGCTCCTACAGCCAGGGCAAGGCCCTGCAGCAGGGCTACGCCAAGAGCTATCCAGACTCCTCTATGGTTATGCCCTCTGGTTCACCCCAGCGTGAGCATCCTTTTTCAGCATCAGTATAGCTTTCTCAGTACAAGATTTGGTGCCTACAAAACTGAGCAAAGGATTCAGGTTACTCCCGGCTCCCTTTTGTGTAACATTAGATCTTTTCTGTGCAAAAAAAAGCCTTTGCAGTAGGAGCAGGAGAGACCGTGCAATGCTTTCAGAGAGAGCCACGGCTCCCAGAGTCACGGGGAGCATCATCCCTTGCAGCTCAGCCCTGTCATTACAGGGCTGCAAAGTCTCCTGTAAGGCTTCAGAAGCCAGGGGTGCAACCGAGACCCTGACACAACAGCGGGATGCTGGTCCAGGGGAAGTTGCTGCAGCATACCCGTGGAAGCTAAAAGCATTCGGCTTCAAAGGGAGAAACATTCTGAGCCCTTTGGAAAGAGCTGAGCGACGGGAGGATCAAAGCGCTAGAGAGAATTGTGTTTTGTTTAAAACTGAGGTCTTACAGCAGCTTTTGAGGGAATCTTAAGAAAATGTAATCGGATCTCTTAGAAAACAGCAACGTGAGCCTTGCAGCTGGTACAATGAAGAAGAGCGAAGAACTCTGCGTGTCATTTGTGAAATGTTATCGCCCTTGTAGCAATAGTTGAGTTAGTCATTCAAGTAATGTAGGATGTTGGTGACTGAGCTTTTGAATGTGAGGGGGTGCTTTTCTGCCAGCCGAGAGCTCTCTGTTGTGCTTCCAGCTGGCCAGACGGTAACACCTTTCCTCAGTCCACAAAGCATCTTGCCATGGGAATGCTCTTATTGATTTTGCTGGAGCCGTTCACAGAGCAAACGCTGTAACGTGTCTGTAAGGAGGCACAACTGAGTCTGCTGTGAGGAGGAAGCTTCTGTAAAGCTAATGAGCTCCTAATGAATGTGGCTGATTGCCTGATGCTTTTGCCTGTAAATGCAGTAGCAGCGTGTGTGCAATGGTAGATGACTATAGCACCACTTTGGAAAACCTATAGTAGTAATCCTTCACAAAGATGACAGAACCATCAGGTCTCTGCACTTGTGGGCCTGGTGGGACGCAAGGTGGTCCATCAGTCCACCATGAAAATTGGAGCCAGGTGGCAGAGCACAATGGCACAGTGCAGGTGTGTGGGGAAGGAGTTGTGCTGCCTCTGCGCCCCTCTGCAGCTGCTCTGGGGATTTCAGGAAGGAGAGACTATTCCAGGGAGGTAACAGAGAGCTTTGATGAGTCGATTTCCCATCCCAGCCCACCTGCAAGGAAACATCTGGAGCATGACATTCCCTCCTGCCTGACTGACTGATTCCTTGCTGGGGACCACGGTGAGCATCCCACATTGCCTGTGGCCATTTGGTCCCTCACTGGTCTCCTGTCTGGGAACAGAAATGAGGCAAGATCCATCCTGTGTCTCACCCAGACCCCCAGCTCCATCTCATATCTGCCTTCTTCCTTCTCTTCATCTGTTTGTGCCTTGATCCCAAGTTACCTGCAGGGATTATTTAGGACTGAGAGAAGGAGGCTTTCTCCCTTTCCCAGTGAGTGTGGCCATGCTCCGGCACATGCTGAGCAGCAGTTGACAGTAGACACTGCAGCCATTCCAGACGAAAGGAGATCTAGCCTGTTAACCCATCCTTGATCCTAGTGAGGGACTGAGGAGAACAAGTCTCTGATGCCATAAGCAGCCCTGTGATGCCTATCTCAACCTGGGGGAGTCCCATCATGTTCCTCCTGAAGACACTGGGTATGTCCCGCTTCCTTACATCTGCACCAACTCTCCAGTCTGCATGACTAGACAGTGTAAAGAAACTGGCCATTTCAGAGCACAGTTTGTTTGACTTCCTGAGGTCTACCTTGGGGTGACCTCGTGCTTCTCTGGTGGGAATAAGGTGAGGCGAATGGGCTGGAGAACATGTGTGACAGAAATGTGGGCAAGAGGATGGCACACTAGCAACACAGGAGGTGCGAGTTCTCCAGCAGTGATCCCAAGTTCACCTAGTCACTGGCACACTTGTTCTCGCTGCAGGGATGAAAAGAGGAAGAACCTTTATCAAGGCAGTTCATCCTTCCCGAGAAATTCCTGTGCTCCCATTGCCCGCTCTTCTCTCAAAGAGAACAACATTGCACCAGTCAGCACTCTTGGTGTGCTGCTGGGACACATGGACGGGGAAGGTGTGTGGCAGAAAGCTCTGCTCAAACATCTAATGCCTCTTTGTGCTTGACTCTTAAGCCCAGGAGAGGTCAGAGGCATGGGAAAGCTGAAAGGTTGGAAAGAGCTTGCTTTTCTGGCAGGGCAATCTCAGCAAGAGCTTTTGAATATGAACAATTACACTTTGGACAGAGGAAGAATGTGCAGAGAGCACCAGAAATAAGACATAGGGCAGGGCCTGTTGCCCTGGGGTTTTTGAAGGGTGATTCTGTGCCCTTGTGAGAAGTTGGCCAGTCTGCAGTAAATCTGCAGATCAAGGGAATGATATCTCTGAATCACTGTCTTCTCAAGGGCCAGGAAGCACACTGTGAAAATATATGGTGCAATTGTGCATCCAGTAGGACTTCCCTGAACAAATGGTGCAAAGGAGGAGCAAGAAAGTAATCTGATTTATGCACCACAATGTATTTCAGCCTGCTTTTGTGCCTCTGATGCAACCAACTCACCTCCCTCTCCTTCCTCCACGGGTCAAGGTTTCTGATGTCCTGGATTTCCCTCTTGCTCCAAGTCTTTTGATCAGCCAAGGCTGACCTCACATCTTCCCTCCTTCCTCTGGGTTGTTACTTGGATGATGCCTGCAGGCAGCAGACAGAAGACATGCCTTCTCCCAGCCCTGTTCCTCAGCGGTGTAAGTTTAGTTTCTGTAGCTTCCCCTCACAGTCTTCTGGCTCCTTGGCCATACTGAATACATACCATTTCTGTGCTGCCTCCTTTGATTTCTACAGAGAAATTTTTCTTTGCCAGCAGTGGATGTGTCTGATTTTTCTCACATCGCCGTGGCAGCTTTGGAGCCGTTGAGATCCCTGGAGACTCAGCAAGTCTTCAAACAGTCAGAGGAGCTGAGATCCAGTCTCCTGAGACATCTGAGCACAGCATCAGCTTTTTGATACAATGCTATCAAGACATTTCTCTGTATTTCTTTTTTTTTGCAAATCAGTAGAATGGAGCTGGTTTCCCTCCTGCTGTTGTTGTGGGTTGTTGGAGAAGGAGGTATTTTCATTTCAGCTCTTAAGTCAAAGAATAAAGGAGGAGGAGAAGGTGGGGGAGAGGAGGCAGAAAAGAAACATCAGAGAGGACGATAAGGGAAAACATCTGCTCACAGCTTCTCCATAGGGCTGGTCCTCTCTGAGCTGCGGGATGAGCAATCAAAGGGCAGTTGTCAGGTGCTGGAATGCAATGGGTAAGTGGCTGGAGGTGAGTAGCAGCAAACAGGGGGTGAATAGAGGGGGCAGAGGGGCTGCAGGGGGCTAGGACATGTCAGGGAGCCCAGTGGGGGCCTTTGCACCAACAGACAGCAAGAGCTGGCAGGACAGGGCTGAAGGAGCCAGCTGGCTTTGCTGAGCCTCTGAGCAGATGTGTTGATCCTTTGGCCAGTAAGTTGGTGTGACATGAGCAGATTTCCTCCTTCCACCAGCGCAGGTGAGTTGTTGGCTTTTCCCTGCTCCCAGCTCTGTGGGAGCACCTTGCTGCCTTTGTCAAGCTGCAAAGCCACCCGCAGGGTTTCCCAACAGGCTGCAAGCTCCTGACCCAGGGTCCCATGCTCTGCCCTGCTGCCCTAGCCCACTTTCCAGGAACCCCAGCTCCCTTGGTTTGGGAGCAACCTCTGCCAGTGCTTCCCAGGTCCCAGTGCCCGCTCCTGTCCTGGAGCACTCTCCATCAGAGACTGCCACAGGAATTGAACTGTTCAGGCACAGGAATGCTCCAGGTCATCTAGATGAAAACCCCAATCGCCCCCAGATTGTACCTGCCAAGCAGCTGGGCCCAGAGCAGGATCTGGCCCCGTGCTGCCTTGGGTTACAAGGTTTGGGTTTGGCCTGTGATTGTTAGTATAAAAAATATCCTTGGCACATGGTACCCTTTGCAGAAGAAATCTTCCCCTCCTGCTTGGCTCAGATCTGATCTGCTTCCCCGATGGAAGTTCCAGAGTCTTCTGCAAGAGTCTGATTCTTCCCAGTTTTGTTTTGCCTTGATTGGATCTCTGCCCCAGGAAAAGCTCCTTGAAGTCAGAGCCTTGCTGAAGCCCTCCAGGCATGCCATGTCCATGCAGATCCTCCGTATTTGCTCCTCTTGTGTGTCCCTTGGCAACAGTGGGACACGGGATCCTCAGCTGTGCTGCTGCTGTCTCTGGAATATCTCAGGAGGGATCCTGCCTTCCCTTGGAGCTGGCTGCAGGTATGGTGCCACTGATAAAGTTTCAATGTAGATGGGAGGAGTGTGTCAGCTGTTACTACCCATATTTCCCATACTTCTTCCCTGACCCCATATGCAAACTCTCCTCCGAGTTCCCTTTCTGCCCAATGCACATTCATTTTGAATTAATCTGTGATTTCCTCTGACAGCTCAAGGCACCCAGAGTCTTCTGCTCCATCCCTCCATGAGAGGGAAGGGAGTGATGAAGGATTCTGGCAGAGCATGGCACTTCCCCTCCTGCCTCTCTGCACTTGATCCCAGCATCTTGGGAACAGATCTCTCTCATATCCTTGACACACAGGGTCTAAGAGGCTTTTAAGCCCCCCCTCACATACACATGCACTTAACTCTCCACTAATCCCTGGTGCCATTTAATAGCAAACCCAGCAAGGGCTGGGCAAAACTTGCGAGTCATTAATTCATCTGGAACGATGAGCTAATGAGAGGAACCTTGCGAGCTTCCCTCCCCACTCCTGGTTGCTCAGTGCATATTAATCTTTGTGAGCACATGTGCCAGCAGCATCCCCAGCAGCTGAGCACGCTGCTGCATGTTTGCTTTATGGGCCATTGTTCCTTGTGCCCAAGACCTCTGCTTGACTTGCTATAGTTCTTCCCAGTGAATTTGTTCCAAACCAGATGATTTAGTGGCACACTGAGACCAGGAGATGGCAGGGGGAGGCTGTGCACATTAATGAAGTTCCTGTTAACACTCATGTGCTGTCGCCTGGGCAGGGGCACAGCGAAAGGCCTCGATTCCTCTCTGCCTGGTGGGACTGAGCATGGTCCCACCTTCTGCAGATGGTGAGGGCCTCTGGGGTATGAATTTGTCCAGCCAGGCTGGATGATGGCAATTCAGCTGCTATGGGGTGATGCTAGAATCACTGAAGTGTAATTAAGCCTGAGTGCCACCCGGAGGATAAGAGGGGAGTTTGAATACAGAGGTTGTAAAACTCTCCTGGGTGAATGCATCCATCTTGGTTTGAGCTTTGCCCGCTTTCCCAGTCTTATGCCTCCTAAAAATATTCCCATGGAGCCACAAATTTCTGTAGAGTAACTGTAAGGCTGCTGCCAAGGGGCTCACTTTTCTTAGTTACGCTTAGAAATAGCACACAGCACTCTTGGGACCCATTGACCCCCGGCTGTAAACCACCAACCTGCAGCTTGTAGAGGAGGGAAATGAGAGGGCAGCACCATGATTTCCACCCAGATGGAGCTGTGTACACCAAAAGTGGCAGGGCAGGCTATTAGTTTTAAAACTGCTGCCTGACACCATCTGGCCAAGGGCTGTGTTGTCCCTTGGGATTCTGGGACCATCCCAGAGCTGTCCCATCCCTGTCAGGCTCTGGTGCGGGACAAGTCTCTGTGCATGGTGGGTTCCCAGTGCACGTTGTCTTCAGCATGGCTTTCAGTTTATCTTCTCACCCTGTAATTGTTTGATTTCTCTTTAAAGGAAAATTTCAGAGGGCTTGGTCAGTAGGCAGTGTTTGTCACCACTGGAAGGACAACCACTGGGTCACAGCCCAGGCTGGGGGACAGAAGTAAGTGTGGTTTGATGCCGTCAAGCCACAACCCAGTTTTAGGTTTGAGCGTGGGAGGACTCTGCTTCTTCCTCAAGCTCAGATGGCTGCTGTTGCCTGAGCTCTAGGAGCAGGATGTATTTAAATATTACTGCTAATTGAGAGTATTTTAGGTCTGCATTTCTCCTAAAAATTAACTCTCTTGATTTGAAACTCTAAGTCGAGGCATAAAATTACCATAGGTTAATAAACCCCATGTAAATGTAAGTACTCGCAAAATGCAGTGTTTGTTGCTCAAAAGTTAATGCTAAGCCAACAACTGAGGAGGCACCCAAAACCTGGAATGAAATACAAAACCAGGGTTTGGCAGCAGCGATGGGCTCTGTAAGTGCAGCAAGAGGACTGTCTTCAGCGCAAGGGTGAGTTTGGCCACATTTGAGAAGCTGCAAACCCCAAAAAAGCAGAAAGTCTCATTTTCCACCCTTGTCCTGGCAATGACATCAACAGGGCTGAAATCTATACTGCTGAAAATCCTCAAGGACCCCAGAGCCAGAAACCAAGCTGAATTAACTAACTACCTCTAAGGCTGCCTTTAATAAATTGTATGGCTTCGAAATACAAACATATTTTGAGAGACCTTTTTTGTCTTGTATCTAGGACAGGTAAGGCAGGCTTATAAAACCAAGTGTAGATTCTGAGATTGCATGTTTCAGTTAATTACCATCCAAATTAAAGCTTATTCAACTGATGAATTAAAAAAAAAAAAAACCAGCTAGTGAATAAATGCAATATTAAGGCTTTTAACACAAAGTGGGGAAAAAAAAAATCTGAATAAATGTTAATTACATAATAGCTCTAATAAGCTGGTTTAACTACAATGGGAGCTGGCAAAAAACAAGTACTGGGTTTTGCTGACCAGTGCCAGTCAGCTTGCTTTATGAAAACAGCAAAGTAGCTCAAATGTGAAACAAGATTAGAGTGGATTATTTAAAGGCTTCCTGTTTACAGATTTAGATCAACTTGAATTGAAATCAATTCATCCTTCCTGCCTGGAAGGGGTTTGCTCAGGAAAATGATGATGGCAGCAGATCAGGGATTATGGCAGGTGTGATTCCGCCTTATTCTGTCTTCATCTCTCTCTGTAGAGGGGTGTTTCACATAGTTTCTATTGGAAAAAAAAAAAAAAGCAACAACCAACAGACTGAGATGAGTGGATGATCTATGAGTGCTTCTGTGGAGGAGAGATTATTTAGCAGGGCATTTCCATTTAATGGAGGAAACCACAGTGGCTGGAGCTGCACCACTAGCGATACCTTTGCATGGAGGATGCTGCCGGCGTGGCGTGAGCAAAGGCGGTCCTTGCCTTTGCAAGGAGGGAAGCAGCACGCTGGGTGCCTGCCACTATCCCTGTGCACCTTGTGAGACCCTTGTGCCTCCCACGCACCCAGCCAGGAATGGTCCCCTCCTCTTCCCCACTCACAGCACCGCCGCAGATGGGGCTGGTGTGACAGACAAATCCCCAGCGCCCCGGCCGTGCCAGATGCCTGGCACATCAGTGTTGCTAAGCGAGGAGAAGTTTTAACGCGTTGATTAATGCCCTGACTCTGGGTGAGTAATTAGAATTAATGTGGGATATCAAATCAGGAAATCAGGCATTATTAGGAGGAATTAGTGATTTATTTTCATTTTACGCCTGGCTCACCCCAATCCCCCAACACAGACGGGAGATTTGGCAAGAGACGAAGCTCCTTACTTACAGCACGAGGGAGAAGTAAGTGGTGATGGAAGGAGGAGAAAGAAAGAAAGGGCAGAGTATAGCTCCTGCGTGCTTAATCGCAGTCTCATCACAGCCTGTGATTGCTGTGAGCATGGTGCAGAGCAGCAGCAAGGGACCATCACTGCGGCTGCTGCTCCAGGTCCCAGAATGCCATGTCTGGAGGGATGGCATGAGCCCAGCAGCCACTTGAGCAGGGAAGTGCCATCCTGGCACAAACCCTGCCACCTCCCTGCTCTGGTTTGCTTTTGCTCTTGTAGACCATGGATGGGAAGAACATGCCAGAGGCAAATCCAGGCCCCTACAACAGGCAAGATGGCAGCAGGGCAAGGGTGAACCTCTGTGGTGCTGATGCTGGGGAGTCTTGCTCCTCAGAGGGGTCCTGCTCTGGTGCAGCAATGCGGACCGAATGGTTTCAAGCTGCACCAGGCTACAAAGCCTTTGCCCAAGCAGCCTGCCACATCGCAGCTGGTTGCTCCAAAGCTGCTGCCAGTCAGTGCGTGGTTGCATGCCAGCGTGTGTGGCTGACAAATGGCTCGCAGCAGACAGCTTCCCCAGCTGCCAGGGGTGAGGCGAGGCTGGAAATCCCCAGCCTGCAGCCTGCCTTTACTGGTGCATGGGAAACAGCAAGGGCAGGGGAGTGAAGTGCCATAATTTGGGACCCACAGTCCAAGTGCCGTGAGAGCACCTGCTCTGAAAGGGGAGCAGCAGGTCAGAGGATGGAGGTAGAGGAGGATGTTGGAGCCCACAGCAGCATCCCCTCTGGGAGGGCACTTACTGCACAGGGGAGCCCCAGGAGGCAGAGACAGGGTGCGAGCCCTCCCAGCCACAACAGGTTCTTCAGTCACACAAATAAGAAGATGGTGTTTCTCTACGGCTCGTTGATTATGTCTGAGAATGAATTTTAATTACACTGCCCGGGCTCAATAAATCACAGGGGCAATTAAAATCCCCATTTGCACTGACTAATTGCTCTGGAGCATGGATTGTGGTAAGATGTTAAGCTGCTTAGCTTTGGTACAAGGCGGAGATGCAAAGGAGCAGGGTGGATTTGAGAGAGAGCAGGAGAGGGAGATGCGGGTGGGAGGGATGGAGCCCACCCATCTTCCCTGGTCTCCATCCCCCATCCTTGGCTGACTGTGCAATTCGATGGCTAGTTAAAAAAAACAAAACCAAGGGAATCTCTGCAGGGGGCAAGGTCTTCAATGTGCTTGGCTCAGGTGCCCTGGATATGTAAACCCTGCACGCTGAGCCCTCTTTTGCCGGCACCTCTCCCTATGTCCCTTGCAGCTCCAGAAAGCATATTAGAGCTCATCCCTTCTTCTGAGGCTCTGGCTCAAGTCACCCCAGCCACTGGCTGACTGGCAGAAACATGCACCCCATCCTGACTGTCTCGCTGTACCAGCATTACCACTCCACCAGCCCTGGCATGGGGAGGAGAGCATGAGGCAGGGAATTGCTGCTGGGACCCAGCTGATGCATAGATGGGGAGCAGGGGAAAGGGGCAGTGGTAGGTGCACCCCCAGGAAGGAGAGCGAGAGCATCACCTCCTTGGGGGAGAGGACTCTCCTGAGCAACCCGCCTTGTGCAGGACCCCAAGCCCATGGGTTTGGTGCTGGCCAACCCCTGAGGTGAGGCCACAGAAGAATTCCCAGGGTTGTATGGGAGTGTAAATGTCTGAAGGCAACAGCTCCTGCAGGACTCTGTGGATGCTGCCTGGTGTCTGCCCCATGTGTGCTTACAGCAGATGAAGCTCTGTCTTGCTGCAGCCTTGCAGATTGTCTCCCTCTAAGGAGCTTAAGGAGGTCTTGGCATTGTAAGGAGGCAAAATGACCTGTGTTTTGCTGTGATGGGGAGGTGGGAGGGTGCCAGGCGCAGGGAAACACTTGAGCTCCCAGATTGCCCAGAGGACCTGTGTCATGGCTGGGACATGCTGACACAGCCTCCTAGGAGTAGGATATGGCCTGGAGCAGGACATGCTTGCTTGGCAAAGCAGCAATGACACTGTCTCAGATGGCTTCAGCATTTCGAAATGGGGCTCCCTTTCCAGTTTGTATGACCTCAGGGTTTAACTGCAATTAAACCTCATTTAACTGGGACTGAGCCGAGCTACTCCTGTTGCAGAAGCCAAGGCTTGTTCAGTCTAGAAAAAAGAAGGCTCCGGGGAGACTTTATTGTGGCCTTCCAGTATCTGAAGGGCGCCTACAAGAAAGCTGGGGAGGGACTTTCTAGGCTGTCGGGCAGTGATAGGACTAGAGGGAATGGATTAAAACTAGAGATTGGTCGATTCAGGTTAGACATTAGGAAGAATTTCTTCACTGTGAGGGTGGTGAGACACTGGAACAGGTTGCCCAGAGAGGTGGTGGAAGCCCCATCCTTGGAAGTTTTGAAGACCAGGCTGGATGGGGCTCTGAGCAACCTGCTCTAGTGGGAGATGTCCCTGCCCATGGCAGGGGGATTGGAACTAGATGACCTTTAAGGACCCTTCCAACCCTGACAGTTCTATGATTCTATGATTACAGGTTTAGCACATGGTCCCTCTGCCTGTGCCCCACAGGTGGGAGGTGAGGTGGATGTACTGACTCCCTTCTTGCTCTACCCCAGCGCATCTCTATTCAAGTCCTCCACATATTTACAGGGCCACGTAGTGGAGCACAGACTGCCAGGCCAGGGGAAGTGCACTGAGCACCATCAGTTCAGGCCACTGAAGGCTGCACCGGGCACAGAGCTAACAAAGTACAATGATGGGAGTGGTGGAGGGACTGGGAATGCTTGGAGTGGCATGGTAGGAGGTAAGGAGCCAGCTGCTGTCCTCCTCTCCAGTGGGCTGAGCAGGGACAAACAGTAGCAGCATCACGACACTAACCTTTCATCACCCAAGCTCTGTGTTTGTGGGGAGGCTTTAAATGCTAACAAGCACCAAGCACCACCTCAGGGGATTAAGACACCCAGGACTGCTGGTGCCCAGGGCAGAACTGGAAGAGCCCCAGTGGGAGGAAGCGTGGTGGGGTAACCCCAGGTGGCAGTGCTCTAAAGAGTTCCTCTCCATGATGAGACCCATCTGCAAATTCATCTTCTCAGGCAGGAATTTAAGCAGGTTTTTTTTTCAATCTTTCTTTTTTTTTTTTTTCTTTCTCCTAAAGATGTAAATGTCATTGGTATAGTTAATAATACCCCCTATAGCATCTCAGCCATAGTATATTGCCTTCGATGTATCTCACGTGCAGCATGCATCCTGGTAGCAGTGGGAGGAAGCTTCAAGAGCAGTGTTCAATATGCATAAAGACTGCTTCTCAAGAAGTTTTTCTTCACCAAAAAGGTAGGCAACCTTTCTATTTCTAATTACTTTGAGTCTACAGACAAGTAAAAGAGCCCTTTCCCTCTCTTCTTTCTGCTCAATCACCAGTGAAGAGAGGAGAGCAAATAAGCATAAGAGATGCAGAGAGTGGGTGGCACAGTCAGGCTGTGTAGTGCAAAAACCATGTGCTGTTCTGGAGTCCCTGGGCATTGCAGATGGACCCAGACTGGCACAGCTCAGCCTTTACCTCATACATCATTGTTATTGTCCCCAATGAAAAGGCAGCTGATCTCCTGCTCTCGCACGAGGTTCAAGAAAACCAGGTTCAGTCAATGACATGCCCAGAGAAAGCAGTCCCTGTGCTGGCACACAGTCCTCTGTAAGGAAGCAAGGATGAAGAGATGGGTTTGGCAGGGTGCGAAGCCAGTAAGAGTGCTGTCTCCCAAGCAGGAGGGCCCTCATTGAGGTTCATTGACCATGCAGACAACACTCCCCGAGGAGGCATAAGAGATTGCAGAGCCAACTGCTAAAATGCAGCCTGCTGTGAAGCCTCACAGGGATTTACATGTAGATTTTCATCAGAATTGAGATGTATTTGTTTAATTAGCACCACTGTAGCACAGGCTTGGATGGAAAGGTTTCACCAAGGAGTCAGGTTAACACAGCACTGGACTCTGGGTACCCCAGGAGAACGGGCTGCAGCCAAAGAGCCCGCTACACTGGGACAGCTTGATCACTCCTGCACGGGCAGCCAGGAGAGGCTTTCCAATGCAGTACCTAGCAGGGCAATCAGCTCTTGGCTTTGACAGAAAGTGCTTTAGCCTGAGGAAGAAAAGCTAGGGGCCATTGCAGCAGTCTGCAATCCCAGCCCAAGGGTGGCATAAACCAGCAGTTTTTCACTAAAAGCAGCATATGTCACTCAGTTGAGTTAAATGAGGCTTAAAAAAAAAAGCACCTCCAAACCCAAAGAGAAAGAATCAACATGTCTTAAGAATAGTCTGCTTTCACAGCTGGTGTCTGGGATGTTTCATCTCTGCCTGAAGACAGCACACCTAAAGCAGGAGCAGGAGCAAAGGAGTTGGTGCCCTAACATTGATGTGCCAGCCCAAATACTGGGACATCCTCTGGAGCAAAACTGGGAGCTGCCACAGCTCCATCTGAAGAAGCAGGGTCATCCAGCTGGGGTATCAACACACTCCCAGCTGCTCTGCAGTGACAACAAGAGCCCCGCTACACAGTCACACTTGTCAGCCATACCAACAGCAAACAGACATGAAGGTACCATAAAAAACCCCACAGATGTCTGCATGCAAATGTTTGCCACGTCAGGTGTTCCCAGCCTTGCAGAAGGAAACGGGGCATCTGCTCAGACCTGCTGGCAGAGCTGTGGGATGCCTGGGGCCTGGGCTTGGGCGCAGCTGGTGAAGGACACCAATTGTAAGGAGCTGGTGTGGGACTCTGACGGCATGGAGCTGGTGAAGGGCAACGATGGCAAGGAGCTGGTGAAGGGCAACGATGGCAAGGAGCTGGTGAGGGACACAGGTGGCAAGGAAAAGAGCTGAGGTGGGGGAGAGGGAGGGAGGCAGTCCCATACGAAGGGGAAAGCCCAGCGTGGGAGGATATGAAAGCACCGATGGGACAGGGTGAAGGGCAAGGGACAGCAGTGCTGGTCCTGGCTATTGGGTGCCTGCTGGCTGTGGAACAGGCACTGTGTCCTCCTCTAGCTGTTTGCAGGGAGGAGCAAAGGGTCAGTGACTTTGCCCTGCCACCTGGGAGGGAGGACTTGTTTTTCTGCAGGTGCTTGGTTTTGGCGCTGACTCCTGTAGAAGGCAGGAGCCAGGCAGATGGGTCATCTTGCCCTGCAGGTTTTAAGTAATGAGACAAGATACGCCTGTGAACTCAGTGATGGATAGAGAGTGGCATTAACTGGGACTCAGTGCCTGTCTTTATCTTGTCTTTAGGCACTACGGAGGTGGGGTGAGCTAAATGCTGAGCACTCAGGCCTTGGGAGCTGCTCCCTTTACTGGCTTGAGGGCAGGTCATGCCAGCAGCAGAGTGCAGGTGGGGCTGGGGACATCACAGACCCCACAACCTGCTTTGCTCCATAGTGCTCTGGAAACTCCCTTCTGAAATAAAATTTATTTTGAGGTCTTGTTGCCCAGGTTTACTAAAAACTGAATCATTAATCTTATTCTGTACACCCAGAAGAAAATTCAAAAGAATTCAAGGAAGCACAAGGCAAATCAACATAGCTTTTTTTTTTTTAATCGGAGGTATTCTACCTCATTACATGGAGCTAAAAGAGGCTTACACTGTCTGGGGCTGCAGCTCCTCGCAGGGCAGCACTCCAGGGGCAGCCCAGCATGGCAGAGGGTGAACAGGGCAACCTCCAGTGTCAGCCTAAATAGACTGGGCTCTGCAGAGCTCGTCTCAGGGGTGGCCATCTCAGCTGGCACTTTGGCTGCTATGCTGCCTACTTCTGTGCCCCTCTGCTCCTCCTTGTCGAGGGGCTGGGATGAATCTACCTGCTGTTGGACACCAGTGCCCTTCTCCCCCTCACCTCCAGGCCATACGTCAGCCAGCCCAAAGCAGGGGGCTGCTGAAGCAAAACTCTAAGGAAGGAAGCAGCAAATGCCACATGGGGCCAGGTAAGGAGCAAGCACGGAGGTCTCCAGTTGCATCCCAATGCCTTGCCTGATCCCCTGTCCCCAGGATGGAGCCCTGCGCTGGCAGGGGCTGGGGTGGAGGCACCGCAGGAAGAGGGCCACAGGCAGCAGGCTGCAGGCAGGCTTTGGCACCAGCAGGCACACAGACAAGGCTGGGCTCCACTGTGGCAGATTGATAGGTGTCTGGTGGAAAACGTCCTACTGATAGGCCGAGAACAAAACACAAACAGGGAGAAATGACAGCTGCTCCTGTAGCTTTTCCATCATCTCTGCCGATAGCAGCCGCAGCGCCTGCAGCTCTGCGATTGATGCATCTCTGGGGATTCCAGGAGCATGGATGCCACAATCAGGAAGAATGAAAGAATTGCTGCGGGAACCCAGAGGAGACTTCGGATCCTTATCAGGAACAAAAAGGACATCAAGCTGGTGCCAGCACAGGCCTGTCAGACACAACCGCACACTCAGCAGCAAGGTTGGCAAGGCACATCCATTGCTGCCAGGCCCTCCACCCCCCCATCCCCCCAGGATGGCTCTATTTCAGCAGCCTTCCTGGGGCAGCAGCACCAGGACCCAGACACTGCTTGTCCAAGAAAATCCTTGGCAGGAAAGATGTGGAAAACAGAGCAGGAGACAAGCCTCTTCAGAGTCCCAGATAGCTCTGTCACAGTTGGTCTTGCGACCCCATGCATCTTGATAGCCCAGCTGGATGCTTTGCCTTTCTGCACCATGTGAGCCCCAGCCTGAGCTGTGATGCCTCACTGTCCCTTGCTGTCTGGCTCTCTGCAGTCCTGGTGCCCAAAATGTATGAGACTACTTTATACAGCACTGACGGTGGTCAGCATTGGCCTCTCGGAGATGGGTGAAGTTGCCTTTTAAGGTCTAGCTTCTGGGCATGGTAAGAGGTAGGGACAAGGCACATAGTACAACGGTTGGATGGAAAGTACTCAGGTGCTTGTGTAAACTGGTTTTCTGTGGCTTCCAGCCACAGAAGCCTGCTGTGGGAAGCCCAGCTTCTGCATGTCAGACCTGTGTGAGGGGCCTGGTACTCTCGTGTCATAGCAAAAATACATCCCTTTGGCTGCCACCACTCATCAGGTGTCCAGGAGCTCCTCACATGGGGGCACAGTGGGTTGCTGTCGAAAAGGACCCTGCTGCCACTTCCAATGTGACCTGCCAGCCAGGAACCCCACAGCTGGTGATGTCTCCAGCCTCTCCTGGGGTAGAGCAAATCAGCAGCTTGATAACCACACTGCTGCAAACATGAAGAAGTTAAAGACAGCCTCACAATGTATCCCCTGGGCATGTCCAGGTCCTGAGCTTGCAGAGGTGCCTGTGTCATGAGTGTCCAGGATGGCTGGGCTGGAGGGAGCCAGAGCTGATCACAAGGATGCAGGCTGCTGGCATGGTCTCTGAGGCTGCTTCATGCAGCATCTGTGCCTCCTGCAAAATCTTAAGACTTGGGTAGCAATAAGGAACTAATAAGGAACAACAGAGGTGTTTTCTTTGGCTTGGTGCATTCACATACAGCCCTCATGCCTGCACAGCTAAAGGCAAAACTCTGCTGATCGAGTTAAGTGTGGAGAGACCTTGCTACAGTGCAGTGCAAATACTAATGCAATGTAAAGAGCCCTAATTAGTTTAGAAGCAAAGCCCAGTAACAGTTTTCAACATCTTGTGGAAATTGCATTGTAGCCATTTAAATCTCTGCTGCTTCTGCCCTCTGGAGAAGGCTGTTGATGTTTCTCCTTCTTCTGGAATAATGTTTGTCTCTGTGACTATTTTGTGTGACTACTTCAGCTGACACAGGGCTGCTGGAGAGCTGAGCTCCAGGTGAGGAAGGGTTTTGGGACTGGGCGTGGTGTGATGCAGCCTGCGCGAGGTCATGCAGAGAAAGCTGAAGTAGGGAAGGAAGGTAGTAGGAGATATCTGGAAAAATATGAGGATTCTGGGACAAGGTGTTGAAGCTTGCAGCAAGCTGGAGAGATGCGAAGTGTGGATCTGGCCAAAGATGAGGTCTTACAGTGGTACCCTTATTGCTGTGCCTTTCTCAGAACTTTCCATCGCTTCTGCAAACCCAGCTCCTGTTAGCAGAAGATCCTTGACTTGCTTTTCTCTCTCTCTCTCCCACCTCACTTCACTTTCAGATAAGTTTCTATCACTCACTGCTTGGAGGAACACTTTGAAATCCTGACCCCAATGCACCCTAAAAGCTCAGAAAGCAGCAAGTAAATAAAAAGAGTGCTTTCTCTTCTAACTTAAGAAAAATCACATTTAAGGAAAAAACTCAGCAATCTCCTAACCCTTTTTGCCCTGATTCAGGAGAAAAATTTGTTCCTCTTTTCTTGTAAGTCTGCTGCCTCTGGGAGATTTGGAGTTGTGGTGCCAGTGTGGAACAAGCCAGTGCGGCTTCTGTGCCCCTTCCTGAGGATGCCTGGTTGTTCCTGGAGGCTGACTAATGCTGTCACCCACCAGCCAGCACCTGGCGGCTGTGGGGACCATAGCACTGCTCTCAGTGACATTCTTTCCTGACAGAGAACTTCACCATGAGCATGGGACAAAGCCACAGAAGCCAAGCCTGTGCCAAGAGCCTTGCCATCCTTCTCTGGCCAGAATGACTTTGCTCCTTGGAGCCATTAGCCAGGGGATAATGTACTGGCCTCGAGCTTTCTGGTGGCCAGCTGGTTCTTGTAGTCCAAAGTGCCTGGCCCAAACATGCAGAGAGGCATCTAGCCCTTAGGGCATCCAGCATTCATGCAAGGCTGGATGAAGGTGTCCTACATGTCTGCTCCCCACTTCTGCTCATTGGCTGTAAATGCTGGCAGGAGATCTCCAGCTGGAAATGGGCTGTGAGCCACTGGCAGGTAATTGCTAAAGCAAGCAGGGCTGCATTAATTGAGGTGACGGCAGCCAGCAATGTGCTCTCCATTAGTCTTGGCTCTGCAGCAGCCAGTGGGGAAGTGGAAAACCCAGGGGAACAGGGGATGGGGGGCCGTTTTGCTATAGTGATGCTTCAGGCAAGGGCCTGCAAGGAGCAGGGGGGGAAATTTGCCTTTCCCCACCCCTGGTGCTTTGAACACTCATTAGCTGCACCTCTGCTATCCACTGTTGGATCCACACCATTCTGGCATGGGCCGTGCCATGTGCAGCACTGGAACTGGCTTTGCTGATGTGCGCTGGGGGATCCCATCCCCATGGACCATCCTGCCAAAGAGATGCAAGAGTCTGACGCAGGCGCAGGCTGGGAGGCAAGCAGCCGCCTGTGACAGGCATGTGGATGCTCAGTGGGGTAGGGGGGAGCTGCAGTCCCCCTTTTCACCCCCTCTCCTCCCACCTGTGCCAGAATCGTGCCTGGAGGTACCGCAGGCCCTGGGGGGAGGGGCTTGCAACACCCTGTCCCCAAGTGACTCATTGACGCAAAGGGAAGATGTTGCTCAGGCAACACGTGAGAGTGGGAGGAGAGGGGAGGGATGCAGGCCAGGAGTGAGGGGCGTTAGCAGAGCTGAGTGGGGAGCCCAGGGCTGTCAAGGCAGAAATTTGGCCCCTCATAGCTGGGGGCTAGCCACAGACCTGTCTGGCTGAAGGCACAGTGGGATGGAGGAGCACAGCATGGCTAGGTGTAGTCCAGGTCCTGCTTTTAGAGCCTCTTTCATGTGACCCCAGAGCCATTCAGCTGAGCTGCTAGACCAGGGGCGACGTGGCTTTTTTTTGCCATCTCAATCCACTGCTCTTAAGTTTGGAGTTGCCAGCCCAGAGGGCCGAGCCTGCCAGGACAACATTCACAAAGTAGTCCAAGGCTGCTCAGCCACGAGGAGCTGCGGCCAGAGCAGCTGCTGGCTGCAAAATAAATTGGAAAGAAATAGGTTAGTTGCTGTGGTTTGCCTGCAGCGACAACGAGATGAGCAGGGCTGTCGCAGAGGGCCCAGAGGGTGGGTGGCAGCCAGCACCATGCATGTGCCACCTTCCCTGCTGGGTGTCACAGCATGGGATGCCCTGCCCATGGGTGCTCCTGGAGCAAGGGTGTCCGGTCTACCTGCACCACTGCCTAGTGGCTGCACCAAGACAGGCGACCCTGCCCTCTAGAGGGACTGGAAAATAGTCCTGTCTGCCCAGCGCTGGGCACCACAGAGATCAAAGCCAGCGTAATCGCAGATGTGCCCTTGAGCTCAGCCACAATGCTGCCCGCTGAGCTGTGAGGGAATTGTTCGGTCAAAGGCTTTAGGATAAATGGTGCAGAAAATGACCCAGTGTCAGCACAGTGGGACTCAAGGGCCAGGGGTGAGAGTGGAGACCCTCTACTGTGTAACAAGGGGCTTGCAGGAAGTGGCATGGCCTAGAGATACTCTTCTAGTGGGCTGCCTCTTCCACAGCCCACACGTACGGGCACAAGGAGGGACACCAACCTCCTGTGGCAGTACAGCCACCTCCTCTGGCTCTGACTGAGGGGGGCTCAGGGACCCCAAAGGCAGAATCCCACTGCATCCCATAGTGGGGCAGCTGGTGGGGAGAAGGGAGGAGTTGGATGCGGCTGCTATGGCAACAGAAGCTCTCAAGATGTAGGAAAGGGAAGATGCACTCTTTAAAGCATGTTTCCATGGCAACAAGCATCTTCAAAAGCCTCCATAAAAATATTATTAAAAAAAAAAAAAAAAGAGAGGAGGTTTCCAAAGAGGTGGGGACTTCTTTGAGCTGAGCTGCCTCAGGTGCACTGGGAGTTAAACAAAGAGCCTGGGCCCTCCTGGGAGGGGATGGGGCCAGCAGCTTAGGGGGTAGCCCTGTCTCTTTCCTCCCACACGTCTGTGGGGTTTTTGTCTAGCTGGGCCCTTGCTCCATAAGATGGCCAAGTCCAGCAAAGAGGGCAAGAAAAAATAGCCTGGTGGAAGCTGAGGAGCAAAGAAATTCCTGTGCTCTTGTTCTGTCTCTTCCAGCCTTGCTTTCCCCACCAAGGGGAGGACAACTTCAAATTATCCCTGCTGCAAGGGCTTGTCAGCTCCACACCTCCCAGGGATGGGAGGCTCTAGGTGATGTGCTTGGGGTCAATACTGCATCCGGGAGCATGCAGTACAGCTGCCTGCTGGGGACAGGGATGTGGCACCATGGCCATGGCTGATGTGACAGCAAGGGGCCAGTTGCTCATGGAAGGAGCAGCAACAGCCTGCTCTGGCTGGGGATGGGATAGAGCCAGTGTGGTTGTGCACCAGCTCCACCCTGTATAAAGCTGAACCTGCTCTGGGCCACGTGTACTCTGGTGCTACAGGATCTCTGCAAGGATGGTCCAACAGACTTTTCTTTCTTCTTAGCATGTGCTCCTCGACTAGAGAAGCAGCAGATGTTCCTGGAGGGGCATGAGCTGCTGATGAAGTCTAGTCATCACAGGCCCCAGCTGCAGCACATGCTGGGGTTGTAGCCCTGTAGCTGGGTGTGTCACCCTGAGAAGTGATAATCACTCTACAGGGCCTGGCTCCCCATTGGCAGGGCATCACCATGCTCCTCCAGACCTAGCTCAGCCCCTTCTCTCCGGAGATCTGGACTTCCATGCCTTATTTTAAGGCTGCTGCTCAGCTTGATGACTAACAAACTCTATGCTCAAATGATCCTGCTGCAGACTAATGCTCCTAATCCTGCTTGTAGCCACTTGGGATGCTGGAGAACAAGTCCTTTCTCAAACCCATGGGCTCTACAATCACATGCCTCCTCTCACTGATGCTTGATGCAATAACCCCACCATGCTCTGGTCTCCTGTTCTACTGATGGATTTTGAGAGGTAAGCTTACCTGGAGAATGCTTTGAGTGGCTTGTTTGTCTGATTGTCTGCAATATCACAGTATTGTTAGCAAGTGGTACAGCAGAGTTTGGCCTCACTCAACATAACTGGCTAGAGGAAAACTGAAAAAGACAAGTAATAAAGCAAAACTGCATTAAAGTGCCTCCTTAGAGTGAGTGTACAAGTATGGGAAAGATTCTACATGACCGAAAAGGTGCAGGTTAAAGGACTGTATGAGCTAGCTGGACACAGCAGGGCTGCACAGCAGAGCATCTTAAAGGTCTTTTCCAGCATAAATGATTCTATGATTTCCCTAAATCGAAGGCAGCAGCACAGGAACGACCCAAAGCACAGCACTAAATGCCTGGGAGTCCCATGTGCTGCTGCAAGGGCAGGAGGCACCACAGTTCCACTTCAGCTACTGTTAACTTCTGTCAACAGCTCCAGGTAGTAACAGTAGGGTAAGCCAGAGGCTTTGGTTATATTTATTGGGCACAGCTACCCCATCAGTACAAAATGAGTGCTGGGGAGCATGGAGATCAGCTCAGGCTGTGTAATAAGGGGCCCAGTCAACGATGCTGAGGGGATTAGGGTGATGCCATTCCTAGTGCACTGGGAAGCACAGGCAGGGGATGAGCTGGGGACAAGATGCACACTGACGGCCCTTGCTCCCCTCCCTTCTGGCCTCCAGACAAGTGCAGTCAGATTAGTTACCACCAAACCTGTTATTGTGGGACTGGCTGGATTCCCCTCCAGCCTTTAGCGCTTGCTTCTCTCCAGCCTGTCTGCTAAAGCTGGCAACCCAGGAGCCCAGGGTGAACAGAGGTGAGGGCTCAGGGCAGAGTGCTTGTGTCTACTGAGCTACTGGGAAGGGTCTTTATACCCTGTGAGGAACAAATGGAAACAAGGAAGGGATCCCTTCTGAGGAGGGGGAGGTTTTTATACCAGAAATGACATGTGTATTTTTTTTTTTTAAAAGAAAGTCTCGGTTCTGACTATATGGACCCTGTGCCCCCCTACCCAGAATGAGGCAGTGGGGATGCAATGCCCTAAGACGTGCCTCTGCCATCACCAGACTACAGGCTGCTGAGGAAACCCTGCAGCTCCTGGGTTATATTACAGCAGCCAACAGCTCCTCTGTGAGGCATAAACAGGCCCTTCTCTGCCTTAGCCCTTCTCTGCCTTAATCCATGGGATAATTTGCAGGGTACAATCTGCTCTGTGCATTGGAGCACTGCCAACAGCCCTCTTGCTGCACAAATTCTGCATTGTTGATGACCACGGCAAGATGAAAGGGATTGCTTTGGTTGCAGCACAGCAGGAGCAGTGAGACATTTTCCCATATCTGTGCCTGGCCTGAGCCTGCTTCTTAGCCTTCTACTCGCTTCTCCTTGGCTGTCCTGGGCTCACAGCTGGATGCCCAGCAGCAGCTCCTGGCTGTGGGCAGCCCTCACCTGCTTTCCCTCTCCTCCCAGAGGTTTGAGAGGTTGGGGATCCTCATCCCGTTTCCTGCTGCTCATTCACATGTGCCAGGGTCCCATGGGTCCTGCAGTCCCCTTGTTAATATTCCACGAGTGAAAGCGGTTAGCATTATGCCAACAGGAGGCAGAGGTTAAAACGTACAATTCTAATTATGGTGGTAATGCTCCTGTGCAGCCAGCCAGAATGGCAGGGGAGAAGGAGGCCAGAGAGGTCTTTGCCGTCAGCCTCCATGCTGCCCTGGCTTCCTCTGACCAAGTATTTTTCTTCTCTGCTTGGGGTAATGCATCCTTGGTACCAAGATCCCAGGCCTCAAGGAGGCTAAGGGTTTCAATTTATTAATTTTGAGAGACATGACTTATGAGCATGTTTGTTCCCCCATGCTCCATGCCAGTTCTTGTCCCCACTCCATTGCTCACAGGTCCTTCAGGAGCAACAGAGCTGAGAGCTGGCTTTAAAGCATCTACTCTTGCATTTGCAATGTGGTCTTCATGCTAACCATATTCATTTAGTACTAGCCAAGGCCCCACGTATTCCCTGGCAAGCTTGACCTAAATTCAGCAGCAAGGTTTATTCTGCAGCTTGTGCTGCAGCGGATGGGAGAGTCTGCAGCAGCTGGGGGAAATAAACAATCCTTGAAAGGGGGAAGCTTGGATTGAATTAAATCTGAATCAAATCACAGTGATCTCCTCTGCGTTTCTTCAATTGGAAGTTCAAATTCAGTCTATTGTTCCCAGTTTCATCATTTTTGCTTTCCAGTGCGGTGCAGGATTTGCAGTCTCAAAGGGCTGTGATTGTTGCGCAGAGAAATTTTGACTGCTGTGATTGCTAGAAATTGGGCAAGGGATGGGTGTTGGATGATGGTTTATTAGGTTTCAGAGTTAGCCCTGAGCAGAAGGTTCCCGCCTCCATGGGATATTACTGGCTTCTTCTTTCATCACCTGTGGAAAGTATTCACTGAGCTGATTTATTTCAAGTTATTACAGTGACACTCAGGCATAAAAGGCATAAAGAGGTGGCTTCAGCAAACTCTTCTTGGGAAACAAGAAAATAGCCAGGGCTTGATAATGACAAGCTAAACAGGTCTCACACTCGTGCCTTTAACCACTGTAACCTCGGGAGGGTTAGAGCAATGATATGGTTAATCCTGGCTGTTGGGCCAACTCTTAACTTTGTTAGTCAACTCCCCGGAGGAGGAACAAAGCTGCTCAGGTATGTACAGCTGTAAGTCATTGTCTGTGCTCCAGAAAACAGTCCTCTCTGCCGCTGGAGAAGGCTCTTTACCAAAGTTTTGCTTGTGCTCATGCAGGCACATCCCCTGAGGGGATAATGCTAAGCAGATTCCACCTGAAATATGCAGAGAAAGGGAAACGCCACTTTTCCCTGGAGAGTGACAACTGGTACATTGTTGGCTTCAGGTGTGGGCAGGAACCAATGCTGGGAGCCTTCTGGTACTGCCTTGTGCTCCTGGGCATCCCTGATCTCTCATAGCCCCCTCAGCAAGGTCTAAGGCTCATCACCACAGGTCCAAGCAGGCAGCTTAGCAGTGTTGTGAGAGACTGGGAACTGATCTGGATGGAGGAGGATGAGGAGGATAGCTGGTCTCTCATTGCCTGATCAGAGTTTTGCCCCACCCTCAGTATAGGTGTCTCATCACCATCCCATTGTGACCCTCCTGCTCAGACTTTGGGAAATACTTCTTCCTGGTTGCAGAGACTGTCCCTGCCCCACCAGCCCTGCCTCTCCATGCTACCCCAGCCCCTGGCACCAGTGCTTCCACACTGTTGGCTTAAGAAACCCAACGCCATCAATCCCTGTTAGGCAGCTCCCAGCTCTGCTGCCCAGCGCTTCACAACAGCCACATGTTGAAGAGCTGAACCCCACTGCATCACAAGTGCCCAGGACCGGTCACCTCGAGCTGCTGGGACACCATCTTTCTGTGTGTATGGTGGGGACCTGCACCTCCAACTGCCCCAAGGATGGCTCCTAACATCGTCCCCTCTTCCTGGGCATTGCTCAGGGTGCTTTGGGAGAAGGTGGGTTTTTTTGTTTTGATGACATTGCTGGGGAGGAGGAGGGAAAGGCAGCTCTTCTGCTCTCTTTTGAGAGCAGGTGAATTAGTCTCCTTGCCTACTGTTATCACCCCAAAAGGGGCAGGGCAGGTGAGAGGGACCAGGGTGAGTCCTACAGAGGCTTTGGACCTTTCATCATCATCAGGAGGGAGGTGATGCACATCTGGGGGCTCTTTGCAGCCCCCTGGTAAAGCCAACATGTGCCCTAGGCCCTGCCAGGCTCAAGGAAATGTCTCTTCTGTCAGGAATAATGGGATTCTTCTCCGTAAATAACTTGTGTTTTGGCGAGAGAGCTGTAAAAGGCAGGATGGCCTGGCATGACACCATGAGGGGGCAGTGGGTGCTAGATGGAGGAGTCCTGCTATGGTGGCAGGTGCCTGTCCCATGCAAGCTGGCTGTTGCTGCATGCACAGGGCACAGCGGTGAAGGAACGGAGGGGACATGCTGACAAGGCATCCCACAAAGTTTCCCTGGCTGTCCCTCCCCCAGAACACATCAGTGCAAACTGAGCAGCTGGGGGAGCCAGACGAACTTCAGAGCCCCATTTGGGCGCAATATTCTGCCCAGTTGGCCATTGAAGCAGGGAGACATCCCTATCACAGCAGATCCACCTCTCACCTGAAAAGCCAGCTTCAGACCAACCACAGAGAATGAAGACAGAGCAAAGCGAAAGCAGAGTCACCCTTTGGTTTCTCCACCTGACCTAGCATTAAAAACTCAATTTGAAGGCAGCATTAGGGAAGTAAGATACTGTTTATCAGGAGCGACAGATCCAATCTATAAATTAACATGCTCAGCCTGGGAGTCAGGAGGCAGAGATATCTGTCAATTCCTCCCTGGCTGGCTGACACAGGCACACAAATTTGGCCAATTCTGCAGAGCAGCCTCTGGTCTCCCGCAGGTCTGAGGACTCAGAAGGGCTGGGGGGGGGGGGGGGGGGGCAGAGCCAGCAGTGGGGATTTAATAGGGGAGAGCACTGGTGATGAACTGAGCTTCTACCTCCACCCCACCCTGTCCTCTGTGATATGGGGACAAGAAGGCCCCCAACAAAATGGGGGTCCTGTCTCAGTCTAAAGGCATAGTATTTAAAAATATACATTTTTAAATGCACTGCCAAGGCATTTAGTATAGGATGAGTTGCAAAACGGGCACT
This sequence comes from Todiramphus chloris collaris, assembly GCA_025345505.1. Taxonomy (NCBI): domain Eukaryota; kingdom Metazoa; phylum Chordata; class Aves; order Coraciiformes; family Alcedinidae; genus Todiramphus; species Todiramphus chloris. The sequence goes on from JANVCC010000076.1 coordinate 3,950,089, forward strand.
GTCCATTAGGGAAAAGCTGGCTATTTAAAGATATATCTACAGTTTGCCTTCACTGTCCAAAAAAGAAAGAATAAACCATGGAAATAATATTTGCTTTTTATGTAGGACCTACATAGGCATAACTTTACATATATGCAAACTACTGCCTCTGTGCTCAGTCATTCTGGGATTTCAAGGCTGCTCACTCCCAGCACCTGGGTGAGGTGCTGGGTGACTTTTGGTGATGCCTGGCATGACTCTGCTGTAAAGGACAAGCAAACGAGGACATTTGCAACCCTGTCACGAGGCACTTGTCTCACTGAATTCCTTTTCTACATAAAACCAGAGAGGCTGGGCCAAACAGTGGAAATGGGTTTGCTCAGGACCCCCAGCACCAGGTAGCTGGGTCTCCCTGCAGGAATGACCGGTGGGGTGGCTGAGGGGACTGCTCCCTCTGAGGGACATGGAAACAAAATGATCAAAGGGCTTAGATGGTGCAGCCAGGAAGCCTGTTAAAGGCCTCGTAAATAAGAGCTCATGTAGACAGCAGGTACTGCCAGGCTTTATAGGCCTATAAAACACCCTGAGCTGTCACTGAGGCTGGAAGGGATGGGCAGGGAATCTAATTTCACAGGATTTAAAGCAGGTGAGAGAGATATAAATGTGTGTTTTTAATAGTAATTAATGCTGCCATTCAGAAGCACTTAAGCACTGGGTTCGGAGAGTTTCCAACGGCTTGCCTCATAAATCACAGCCCGCTGCCTGCCCACCCTGCTCCGGAGGAGCCGGGCTGATGCTCCCTCACCTCACCCAGCTGTGGCAGCAGGGCAATTTCCAGCCCTGAGCTTGGCATTCCAGCAGACAGGCTGCTCCCGAGCAATGGCAAGTGGAGGCATTCCCAGCCATCTCTTCAAACCAGGGCCACCTGGCATGGCCACAGAGATGTCTTCTCCCAAGGCCCTTTTCTGCAGAGACAGAGAGACAAGCAGCAGCTTCCTCGCGCTCAGCTCACTGCTCGCTTCCCTGCCTCAGGCTGCCAGTTTTCTCCCTGCCTTCTTGAGTCATTTCTGCTGTGCAGGTGGTAAGGTCCCAGACAGCTCCTGGTGTAGGTGGAGAGCAGAGGATGCTTGCAGCCCACAGGGATGAGGTGGAGACCAGGAGGTGCATGGGAAATGTGGATGTGTATATAATCTGTGTTGGGTTGTGTGGTGCTGTGATTTCTATACTGACGCCAGGACCCTTGAGGTGTGATTTCATACTGTTCTTGGGTGCTGAGGGAGGCCAAGTGCTTAGGCTGCTGAAGATGCACCCAATGCCTTAGCATCCCCACGCACCCCAGAAAGCAGTTGCAGAGCTCAGAGCCTTCCCTGTGCAGTGTGCACTTGCTCCTGCCTCCACTGCTGCAAGCGGGCAGGCAAAGTAGCACAGCAAGACCAGGGCTCCCCTCCACCCCAGCCCCACTCCTCCTGGGCTTCGTCCCAGTTCTGTCCACCTGCTTCCCGGTCCTCCCCAGTCCTGCCCCAGCCTCTCCCCATTTCTATCCACTTGCGCCCCAGTCCAGCCCCAGGCTTGTCTCGTCTCTGCCTTGGAAGGCTCCAACCGTGTGCCAGCCCTGCCCTCTAGTGTCACTTCTGCCACAACCACACTTTATAATACAGCTCATCCTCCAGCACTTCTGGTGCAGATGTTTAGCTCAGGTGTGACTGTTTCAGGCAGAGCTTGACTTTCACGCCCAAGAAGCATGGCAGGGGAATGAGCTCAGTGATTTGCCAGACAGTGATGCTGCAGCTTGGGGGTGAAAGGAACTTGCTGCTGCCTTCAACTCCAGCCTCTGCCCATGCTCAAGTGAAGGTCCCTGCCATTCCCCCAGTAAAGGCAGGAGTCCTTAAATTCTGGAGGAAACGAGGAAAGATCAAGAACAAGACAGCCAAGAGAAACCCCGACTGTTTCTTCTGCACTATTCTTCCCTTACCTGCAGTCAGATTATCCAGGCTGTGGATTAAACATAGCCCAGATGCAGCGACAGTCTGAGATGTGGTAGAGTTTATTAGCTGATGGAGCACCTGAACTTCTTCCAGAAACAGCTCAGGTCTGCAAAGCCCAGGGATGCTTTGGCATGACACTGAGGTCCTGTTGGCAGACATCCCGTTGGAGGATCCCACTGCCTCCACAAGGAGCTGAGTCAGCATGACTGCTCCAAAACCCTGGCACCAGACGTATGGAGGCTGAAGAGACCAGGCAGTGCTGGTTTTGATCCAGTTTCAGAGATGGTTTGGATCCATCTGGGAGTTAGCCCCTTCTGAGGGGGGCAGAGCAGAGCTCCATCAGACTCTGCATGAGTTCCCCATGTTCTGGGGTCCAGGAACGCATCTGAGCTGGGTGCAGCTGGATCCAAACACCTTCCAGCTGGGGCCGCTGAGCTGCTGGAGGACAGCATGCAGGGCAGGCACCAAGGCATCTTTGCGGCAGCTGCATGGGCCAACAAGGCTGGCATAGAACCACAGCTAATAAATCCCCTTAGACCAAACCTGTTGCAGTGACACCAGGCCATCTCTGCACTGGACTCCCCAAGCACTCCATGTTTTTCCATGTTTTTTCTCCAGCAGAGAGCTACAGCAGCACTAACCTGCCACAGCCCACTTCTCCTGAGAACCAAGGAGAGTCTGGAAAGACAATGTGTTGTAATGGGAAATGTCAGTGCTAGAAACAGGTGCTGTTTCGGGACAATACCTGAGATATAATACAAAAAGATTTCTCTATACACTCACCCTGATTGATGTTTACTACCTAGAGAAAGAGACCTGGTGCAGCTGTTCTGTCCTGATAAGTCAGGCTTGGATTTTGCATTGGCCTCCTTCTCCTTTATTAATTATCAGCAAATATGAAATAATGGCATGACAACTGAGACTTGTTACCAGGCAGTATCTGTAGCTCAAACTTGAAACCCTGAAGGCTCAAGCTGGTTTTGCTGAGGTACACAAGCCAGAGAAATCACCAGTAGGTCCAGTAAAGTAGTACTCTGCCACAGGTGGACCCTCCTGGGTTTTTGGTCCCTGCTTCAACGTTATTGTGGAGTTACACTGACTGTATGTAGGCTGAGCATATACACACACATGCATATGTACAGATACAGATGTACTTACATAAATTCTTGTATATACATATGTTCATATATGTGTATACATATGTAGATTGATGGCTTGACTTGTTAGCCCAATGCTTTATAAACATCTGCATCAGGGATATTTATATGCATTGGAAATCAGATTCCCCACCCAGGAACAATAAATCCTTAAATACAATGGAATGACCTCACTGCTGAGCTGTTTTCTTCCCGTTTCCCACTCCAGGTAGTGGAATGAGCCCTATTTCTGACCCCAAGGGGGTCTTCCTGAAGACACAGAAATACTCAGAGCTGTGGTGTTTTCTGCTGCTTCATTTGCTATTCTACATGACTTACAAAGGGCCTATTCTGACACCCAAGTCAGCACATCCAGGTCTCTCAAGGGAACAGAAAATGCAATTTATGCCACCTCACTACTGTGTTTGTCCTACACCCCAAAGCCTATTGCTATTTTATCAGCCAAGCTGCTGGTTATTGGCCAATTTCCTTGTTTTCAAGTAGGTCACACGATTTAAGGTGGAAGGGGAGCACTCTCCCCTCAGAGGAGCACTGCCTGTCATATTTTAGAAGGTTTTTTTGTTCACACCAGAAAGGATTAAATGAGATGCAGGAGTGCATGCATGTGTGTGTGTGCATGCTGGCAGCAGCACAGGCACCTCACAAGACATGGGAAGAAGGATGCTACTGAGGCAGACAGGCTTCCCAACACAAGGAACCCATCAAAGCTGCTTATTTTCCAGCCTCAGTCCTCCACTAGCGATAATTGTTTGTTTTGAAAGCACCCAGGGAACACGAAGCAGCACACTTCTAAACAAGAAATAATCCTGTGCTGGCTCTTCATGAAATGTGCTGTTGTGTTAATACCCAACCAGGCAGCAGGGCAGGATGATGCCTAGGTCACGTTTGCATGATGAAGCGAATTGCTACTGCTGTAGTATAATAAATACGCTCTATAAGGAAGCTAAATGTATTTACCTTCTCAAGAAACTAGGTTAAAAGGTAACTTCACCTGCCTGTAAGTGCTTGCTTGTAAAAAAATACAGCAAAGCTCTAATGAGATCCAGAGGTTGACATCTCGAACCGGGCAACTCCAAGCATGAAAAGGAGTGTGCATTATTTGGTGGAAAAAAAACCCCATCAGAATAATATTGCTAATGTCGTATTGAATTCAGTATCCCTGGAAGTATTTTTAAGCAAGATTTATTGTGGGTTTTTTTGGTTTTGGTTTTTGTTTTTGTTTTTTTTCCTAAAAGATCAGGTTTAATTCAAGCAGGAATTAATACAGGCAAGCCTAAGGCTGGTGCAGCTGCAGGAGGCCAGGCTACACTGTCACAACAGCCCCAACTAGCATTGTAATCTGTTCATTACCACCTTTAGTCTGAAATTTCTAAATCACCTACAACTTTAAATCACCTTCCCCCCAAAGCAGAGCATCCCAGTGAGGAAGGCAGGCAGGCAGGGCTATGGCAGAGTCACTCCACCAGTCAGCAACTCTGCACCTAGGCAAGCCTTTATGCAAAGCACTTGTTGGGACCATTGCTATGCTGCAGACAGGCTCTGCCGAGGGAGACTGACCAGCGCAACTATCACAGAACTACCTGATTATTCGAGAATAAATCACTTTTATTTTGGAATACACTGTCAACACCGAGGAGTTATATTGGCAGAGCTGAGAGAGCTATTCTGGTCAATTCTCCCATGCAGACGTGCCATACATTTGTGATAAGGCTGGAGAATAATCTCCCAGGAGAAGCAATGAACATTTTATTGATTGGGATATTTCAAACTCGTGCAGGATAAAGCAATCTTCTATGTGTTGAATGAGCAAACAAGGTGGAATTGAGGGTTGGGGGTTTTGCCATCTTCAATTTCTGTGTTTAGTTTAGGGAAGACATTTTGAACAACACTAGCAAGTGGCAGAGGCGGTCGGGGAAAGATCTATATCTGGCTCTGATTCTGCTAAAGGTGCTGTCATACTTGTAGCATTAGTGGCAGGAGAGCTTTTTTCCTTGAAATTCAAGACGAATGTGTGATGCTGAAGCCACAGGTATGTGTAAGAGGCTACAGGGACCTCTAGAACCAACCCAGTGCCTCACACCCAAGCCAATGGCTTGCTTTTTCTTACCCAACCAATGCCATTTGTGGGAGAGAGGTGCTGGGCCAGGTACTGAAAGAAAGTGGATGGGAAAGGATGCAGGGTAGGAAGGTTGCAACGCATGTGTGCTAGCTGCACTTCTAGAAGCAGGATCAAAGCATGTCTGAGCTAGAGGGGACACTGGTCAGTCATTCCCAGCATATCAATAGCAGCTTTCCCTGCCTTGATGCCAGCCCCTCTGCAGAGTCGTGACCTCTGCCATGCCCATAGCAGGAGCTGCAGGCCCCCTTTGCGTGCTCATGCCCTATGTGTGCTCAGGCAAACACCAAGAGCCACTACAGCTCTCCCAGCTGCCTGTGTGGGCAGGCAGAGTGGGGAGGTCAGTGAGGCGAGGAGGCAAAACTCACTTGGGGTTGCAAGGGATCTGCCAGGCTAGAGAGGTGCCTGAGAGCCCAGCACAAGTTACAGGGGTGAAAGCTGGCTCTCAGCACTTACCCAGAGCTCTCTATCACCCTGTGGGGCAGTGCAGAGCAAACGCCCAGGCACCAACCTTTTCTGTCCAGAGGGAACATGATTCCCACCAGTGCCCAGATGCAACTTTATGAAGGCAGGGCTATAAGGAAAGGTGACATCTTTTACTAAACCAACTGATGCAGCTGAGGAGAAAAAAAATCAAATGAAATTTCACAGATTTGAGAAAGGCACATTATGCCTAAAACATTTTCCAGATGCATCAACTGGTCTCTGAACTACATCATTTCTCTCCACATAACCCCTGCCACGCTTCTGTCCTTCACAACTGCAAAAGCAAAGCTACAAGGGTGATCAATACTGCTGCCCTTGCCTCCAAAATCTCCTTAACTGTGCCCTCTGACAACTGCAGGCCATTGCCACCCACACCTTTTGCAGCAGTCTCAGCTGAAATAAGGAGTAGGGGAATCATACTGACCAATGTTTGAGCTCATTGCTGCCTCCCCCACCACATGGAATCTGTAATTAATGTTAATTTATTTTGTCCTGCCCAGCAGTTTGAATTCACACAGAGTTTGGTATGGAAAACGCTTTGCCATAAAGCACCATTAAAAGAAGGTGGGACCTTTTAGCATATGAGTGTGGGCAGATGGTCTTCTATACCTGGCATGGTAAATTGGGACTGTGGGATAACTGCCTTAGCGGGACAGAGTGTGCAGCTTACCCCAGTATGCAGGCTACCATGGAAGCAGTCAGTGTGTTGCTCACCACGCAACCGGGCAGCGCAGAGTTCAGCGCAAGCTGCCCATGGGCACTCCTGGAGTCATTAACAGCGCTGGGTGTCATTAACGGTGTTGGCAGGGGCATTCTCCTCATCAGGTTTCTACGCTAAGGCTGCAGGAAGAGAACTAACGCAGCTGCCACTTTCATGTGCTGTTTTTATGAGCTGTTAGCAGGTATCTTACTTCACTCAGATCACGTCAGGAAGGAGGAAGTAAATAAATTACCTCCACAAAAAACAAGATAACTTTATTTCCGTGAAGGCTGAGGCGGCACAGCGCAGCCCTGTCCTCTGTGGCGGGCTGCAGGCAAAATCCACCTTAAAAAAAGGCCACTCAACACGTAAGACTCGGATCCCATTTCCTCCAGCCGACACATAAGGACACTGACACGAGCTGGAGCCGCGGCTGTAGTTCCCGGCAGAGGACCTGCCCCCAGCTCCCCCCTTCACGGCCCGCCCCGGTGCCCCGTGCCCCGCACAAACACGGGGCCGGTCACCTCTCCTGGCCGCTGTTAACAACCACGGCCGCCTGCTACGGCGCCGCGCACGAGTAGCCGCGCTCGGCTGAGCTCCTCCCCACACCGCCCCGGCTGTGAGCCGTGCTCCGCAGCGCACCGCTCGGCTCTCCCCCCAGACTCGGGGCGGGCCGGGCCGGGGCGGGGCGGGGCGGGGCGGGGCGGGGCGGGGCGGGCCCTCCCCCGACATGGCGGCGCGGCCGGGCAACCGGGGAGGCGCCGAGCGGCGCCCGCGGGGCGTGAATAAAGGGCGGAGGGCGGGGCTGCGCCTCTCCGGGAAGCCCGGGGCCGGAGGCGGAGGCGGCGGGTGAGCGGGGCTGCCGGCGGGAGAAGGAAGAGGGCCGTGTGTGGGCCGATGGCCGTGGGCTGAGGGCCCGCGCCCGCCATGACCAGGGCGCAGCTGACGCGGACGGGGATCCTGCGGATGGCGCTGGGCGGTGGCACCGGCGACCCGCTGCTGCCGGCGGGGGATGGTGAGGGCCGGCGGGCGCCCTTCCTGCTGCGGGCCCTGCGCATCGCCGTGGTGGTCTGCCTTTACTGGTTCACCTCCATCGCCATGGTCTTCCTCAACAAGTACCTGCTGGACAGCCCCTCCCTGCGCCTCAACGCCCCCCTCTTCGTCACCTTCTTCCAGTGCGCCCTGACGGCCGCCCTCTGCCTGGGCCTCAGCCTGGGGGCGGCCTGCGGGCCCCCCTGCCCCGGCCTGCCCGCCCTCCGCCTCGACCCCAAGGTGTCCCGCAGTGTCCTGCCCCTCTCCGCCGTCTTCATCGGCATGGTCACCTCCAACAACCTCTGCCTCAAGCACGTCGGTGTGGCCTTCTACAACGTGGGGCGCTCCCTCACCACCGTCTTCAACGTGCTGCTCTCCTACCTGCTCCTCAAGCAGACCACGTCCCTCTATGCCCTTCTGGCCTGTGGAGTCATCATAGGTGAGGGGGAGCGGGAGGGGGCTGCGCTCACCTTGTGACCAGCCCCATAAACTCGGGGAGATGGAGTTGGGGCTCCTGCCTCGCGGAAAGCCAGTCCTACCTGTGTGGCAGTTCCCTGGTGAGGTGGGGTAGCTCAGGGCTCCTGCCTTGCTATGCCTCCAGCAACCCGCTTCTGAAGCATGTAGCTAACTCATTAAGAATGGAAATTACTCGACGATGGCTCCCTTTTTCCTTTGAGCACTACAGCCTATCTGTAATGGAAGTTTAACTTACCTTACTCGTTTTTTTTCCTTCCCCACAAAAACCTTAAACAGCAGGTGGCTTTCTTCCTGTTCTCAAGTGTTTGTTGATTATTAACTTTGGTAACAATAATAGTATTTCCTTTTGGGATCATACAATAGAACCCGCTGATTCAGACCAGCTGAATGCATGTGATGAAGGGTTAGCTGATCAAGCCGAGCATAAAATACCGCCAGAAGATCTGGTTATGTGGTTAGGATGGGCAAGGCATTGACTGGCTTAACGGGAATTGCTTTAAAGCCTTTCATTCCAAAGGCATCAGTAATATAAAAGGTTACCTTTCTCTGGAGGGCTATTTAAATACCAAGAATGGTGAAATGTTGACTTTAGTCTGGTTTCGGGTGGACATGTGTTCACTTTGGTGCTTAGATAAGGAGATGGGCTCAGATGAAAATGAGACAAGAGAATGCTCACTCCATAGAAGAGGTGAACAGGAGCAGAACGACTTTTTCCACCTAAGCAATGCAAGCAATTACCTTCAGATTGTCTTGTGTTTGGGTTTTTCCCAGGACTGTGGCATCTGCCAGCCTTACAGGGTTTCTCTAAGACTGTCTTACTGGCTCCATCTCCGATTGCTGTACACTGTAGCAGCGTAGCCAAGGGTCCTCTGTGGGCTGATGCAAAGCCCTTCTTGTCTGTGCATTGAACCCATTTGTATTTGGGCTTAGTTTGAAGCACGTTAGCCGCTTTGCGGGCAACTTCCCAGGCGACCTCCAACATGAAGCAGCTATTAGAGGGGCGGTGCCGTACACCTTGAGTAGTTTATCTCCCCTTTTATGTTTTTTGCTTATGAGCTGATTAGGGAGAGGTTTCCCTCTCTGCCCTGGAGTCTGTAACTCCTGTTTCTGAAGTAGTTAAAGAGTGTGTTACCCATCAGAATTTAACGTGTTGAAGATACTGCACTCAGTTTCTGCCTTGTGATCTTTATTTTTTTGATCAAGCTTCTTAATATTACATTGATGTGTTCACTGTTTTTCCATCTTCTTTCCTGACCTATCTTTCCCTTCCTGTTAACAACAGAGCAAAGCCTGTGAGCCCCCCCCTTTTTTTTTTAATATTGGGAATTATTTCTTGTTACCTGTGTATCACTTTGCTGCCTCTTCACTTAGAAAACCAACCAAACAAAAAAACCCATAAATCAGAAAATGACCCATACAAAAAGAGTAGCTTTGACTTCAGTTCATGGCTCTCTGGAATAAGTTTCTAAATTCATGCTGCCTGCTCAGTGTGGGAATAGTCCTCTGAGATTGAATGATAGCACAGTAAATTACCTGCACTCCCAAAATAAATCTTCCCAGGACACTAATGACACTTTGTGGGTTCACTTAATAGAAAGGGGAAGCCCTTAAGCATGTCTCTGCTTGTGGTTGTGGTTGTTCAGTGTAACATAGATGATGAATTGCTCACTGTATGTTTTGATTCCTTCAGCGGTTGTTCAGATGATGCCTGATTTGTTTGATTGCAGGTGGCTTCTGGCTGGGTGTTGACCAGGAAGGAGCAGAGGGCACTCTGTCATGGACAGGTATATTCTTTGGGATCTTAGCAAGCCTATGTGTCTCTCTCAATGCCATCTACACCAAGAAGGTTCTGCCTGTGGTGGATGGTAGCATCTGGCGCCTGACCTTCTACAACAACGTCAATGCTTGTGTCCTCTTCTTCCCTCTCATGATGCTGCTGGGAGAGTTCCACACCCTCTACCACTTTGACAAGCTGGGGAACCCCAGTTTTTGGGGCATGATGACCTTGGGGGGAGTGTTTGGTTTTGCGATTGGGTATGTGACTGGACTTCAGATCAAGTTCACTAGCCCACTCACACACAACGTGTCTGGGACAGCCAAGGCCTGTGCCCAAACAGTGCTGGCTGTCATCTACTTTGAGGAGACAAAGAGCCTCTTGTGGTGGACAAGTAACTTGATGGTTCTTGGGGGCTCCTTTGCCTACACGTGGGTGAAAGGAATGGAGATGAGAAAGGTGCAAGAGGATCCTAATGTCAAAAGCAGCGAAAGAAATGAGACTGGTGTGTAGGCAGCTCCTGCACCTCCATTTCTGTGCCTGCGGGGCAAACCTTCGGTGCTCCTTCCTCATGGGGAGAAGAGCGAGGAGCTGGAAAAAATTCAAAGTGTATGGGGAAACTGTGTCAGGAACTAAAGCCAAAGACCTGACTGGATGATGTTCTATCTCACCTTGTATCGAAGTTGGGGAGTGCATGTGTTGTAGAAAGCAATATGTTTGGGGTTTTTTTGTGATTGTTTTTTAAAATGGATGTTACTATTGACCTAATCTGGGCAATTTCGTCTCTGGGGGTGTGAGCTCATAGCAGACAAAAACTGGGATGGGAGCTCATTGCAGTTGGGGATCTAGTATTAACTGAATGAAGGCAGTCTGGAGATACAAAATCCTGAACCTCCATGAAAGGAGGAGGCAGTACCCAGGCTGCTGGGGATGGACTCCAGTAAAGTGTTCTGCTGTGAAAAGATTAGCAACAGACATTCTTCCTGTTGCCTTGTTTGGTGCAAATGGTGGGAAATTCCCTCTGTTCTGGTTCTGTACAAGTCTGAGCAGTGGCAGCAGTGTCTCCAGATCTCCTTTCCAATGAGTCGGTATCACGTCCTGCAGAGGGCTCTTCTGTGTTTCTCTCCACCTGGTTACTTAGTTCAGGAAACCATCCCAAGAATCAAGAGTGAATCGTCTCATTCTCTCTGCACCATCTCCCATGAGGGAGAGTATGCTCTCAACTGACTTTTCTTGGTGAGGAGCAAGCTTGGCCTCTGCCTCCCTGTGACAGGCAGAAGGGGAAAATTTACTCTGAAGCACTTGCTTTTGTACAGTGGAGATCTGAGTTTGTGGGATTTGCAACTTTTGTCCTCCCTACCCTCTGTGTAGGAGATAGGTTTGTGTTTGAAAATGGGGTTGTTATTAATTAGCCTTCTTTTGGGGGACTTGTTCCACGCCTACTTTGGTTCTTCTCTGGTGTTTGCAGTTTGTGTTTTTGGCTTGTACCTTTTAAACGCACCCACACACCCTCACCCTGCCCATGACCAGCTTAGTGAATTCTTCAACCCCAACAATCTTAGTTTTCCTCAGATTGACAGTTCTGCAGAAATCTCTGCCCTGCCCCCATCTGGTCCCACACAAGTGCCACCTGAGGCTACTCTGTGCTGTGATTTCTGATCCCAGAGTCAGCAGCAATGTCCTATAGTCAGGTGTGATGTTGTACCAGCTTTCTAGAATCCTACCCCCTTTGATATTTAAAGGGTTATTTGGATAGCAGTGCTGAGCACTTGATGTGACTGCTTCATTCCCTGCCCCATGGATCCTACATGATAATGTACCCTGCCGTGGGTATGATGTCTGGCCCTTCCTACAGAAGGACGCTCCCTTGCTGCCCAGAATATGATCCTGTGTAATTCTTTGGGGGGGTTATAAGGGGCACCTGCTCCAGGCCTCATGACCACAGGTACCATCTCCTGAACATCATGGGGCAATCCCCAGTATCAATACAACCTGGGGCATGAAGGGATTGAGAGAAGCCCCGTGGAGAAGGATTTGGGGGTGCTGGTAGATGAAAAGCTGAAGATGATCTGGCCTTGTGTGCTCTTAGTCCGGAAGGCCAGTCATGTCCTGGGCTGCATCGGAAGTGTGGCTAGCAGGTTGAGGGTGCTGATTCTCCTCCTCTGCTCTGCTCTGGGGAGCCCTCACCTGAAGTGCTGTGTTCAGCTCTGGGGTCCCCAACATAAGAAGGACATGGACCTGTTGCAGTGGGTCCAGAAGAGGCCATGAAGATGAACAGGGGCCTGGAGCACCTCTGCTGTGAAGGAAGGTGGAGAGAGTTGGGGTTGTTCATTCTCGACAAGAGAGAGCTTTGGGGAGACACCGCAGCCTTTCATTACTTACAGGGGGTCTATAAGGAAGGGTGGGGACAGTCTTTTTAACAGGGCCTGTTGTGACAGGACAAGGGCTAAAAGAGGGTAGATTCAGACTGGAGAGAAGAAGGACATTTTTTACACAGGGTGGTGAGACACTGGCACAAGTTGCCCAGAGAGATGGTCGATGCCCCATCCCTGGAAACGTTCAAGGCCAGGCTGGAAAGGGCTCTGAGCTACCTGCTCTCGTTGTCGATGCCCCTTCTCGCTGCAGGGGGGTTGGACTAGATAACTTTAAAGGTCCCTTCCGAACCAAGCCATCCCATGACTCTCAGCGCAGGCCGCCACGTGGGGTCCCTGAATTACTGCTTGGGTTTTTTGGTTTTTTTCTTATGGCCACGGACATTTTTAATGCTGCACCTATTGCCTTGTAACGGCCCAAACCTGCTGAATAAAGTCGGGGGTCGCTCTCTGGACCTGACGAGGGGTGGGGGCGACGCCCGCAGCACTCAAGCGCCGGGCCGGGCCCGACGGCGGCGCCAGCTCCCCGCTGGGGGGCAGCAGGGCGCCGTCAGCGCTGCGGCCCCGCCCCGCCGCGGTGATTGGCTGGCACCGCCTACGCCGAGGGGCGGGGCCGGAGCGGGCGGCGCTCGGGGGCCGCGGCGGCAGTTTGCGGCGGTCATGGCGGCGGCCGCCTCGGGCCTGGCTCCGTCCCCGGCCCTTTGCCGCTCGGTGCATTGGTTCCGCCGCGGGCTGCGTCTCCACGACAACCCGGCGCTGCAGGAAGCGCTGCGGGATGCCGCGTCCCTCCGGTGCATCTATATCCTGGACCCCTGGTTCGCCGCCTCCTCTGCCGTGGGCATCAACCGCTGGCGGTGAGTGGGCTGAGGAGGCGCCGGGCCCCTCAGGCCGCCGGTGGGTCCGAGGGGGTCGGGACGTGCCGATGGTGGGCAGGAGCGGCAGGCCCGGGAGGGCTCCCGCTGCCGGAGCGCCTTTAGACAGGGCCGGGCCGCAGCGGGAGCAGCGCGCGTTTCCTTGCCCGGCCCACGAATCGCTTCCTCTGGCTCTCCGTGCGGGAGAGAGGTTGCCTTGTCCGGTTGGCCTCGCCACGGCTTTCATGGCGATGTCGCCCGACTGTGTGGGAGGTTGCCTTCAACTTTATGTAATGTCATTAGACTTCTCCTTACGAGCTGGGCGAACGTATTAGAGCAGCAACCGATGGACGTTTAGCTTTTCCCCTGTATTTTAGAGGCGAGAGCAAAGAATCTTTAGAGCTGCGGCTGCACCACGCCTTCCGTCCGCCCTGCTGCTGCCGAGTGTGCGTGGGCATGTGCACACGCCTGCCTTTCTCCTAGACCTCAGATTGTTATGGAAGTACACTTTGGCTGCTGTTGGGAAGGTAGAGGTGAAGCTGTTTGGGCTTTTCCACTCTCTACAAATGGAAAAATGTACGGCATGAGTCATGTCTGTGCAGAGAGCAAGACCTCTTGTACCGGTAGCCAGTAACATTACATAACGCTATTGTGGCAGGCCTCAGCTGCCTCAACATTTGGAAACCCAATACAGGTTGGGATTCTCCTCTGTAAGACTCTGCTGGGTACCAGCAAAGAAGACGTCCCCCTGCCTTCCCATTATCCAGTCAGGGGGAGTGGACAGGACAGTCACCTGGCTAAAAATCCTTTAAGTGCTCTTTGAAATGTCACGTGGCTCTGCATTAAGGAAACTGTAGTTGAAACTAATTACCTCTGCTATGCACCTCAGCTTTGTCTTAGAGGAATGGGCTAGCATGGGTGATTTATAAGCACTTCTAGAGCCCCCATCAGCGAATGGCTTAAAAATTGCAAATGTGCAGAAATGACCACAATGTAGATGTTCAAATTACAGAAAATTGTCGATTCTGTTACAGTTTAATATCCTAGGAGCCTGAAGTGATCTTTCCATAGACCAGGCTTTCTACAGGCAGAAGCAGACAGAAAAGCCTTTCACATGCTGCTCTTATTGCTGACTGTCCTCATTTGGAAGAACTAAAGCAGCGTCCCCAAAAGATTAATTCCTGATCCATTTAATCCTTGTTTGTTTGCACCAGCATTGCAGAGGGAGGGAAGCATGTAGTGGTTTTATTTATGTTATAATCGTGGAATATAGGAGCAGGTGAAGTTTTTTAAAATAATATTTTCTTGGAGGTGTGTGCCTGATGCATATGTCAGAAATTAGCATCACTGGCTGTTAAGCAGAAACATATTAGCAACTGACTTCTATTTACTGGAGTTCCATTGGTTCCCATGGGGAACTTTGGCTTTGTTTTGCCTTTTTTTTTTTCCCCCTTTTTTTTTGTAGTGTGTGTGTGCAATAACTTAGAGTTCTGTGCTCCAAAAGCAAATGTTTTTGTTTTACCTAGCTCCCAGAAATCATGTTGAAAATCCTTTATTATTTAACTGCACAGCATATATAAGCCATATAGGACTAACCCTTGTTTACTTTTCAGAACATTCCTATTTAATAGATGGAAAGTGGGCTGGGGGTAGGGGAGTGGTTTGTCTAGATTACCTAGACCAGGTTCTGCCTCTTCTGTGCTGTCAGACTGGGCCTTTCCTTCTGTGAACACGGAGTTGCTTTCTCCCTCAGGAAGTGTAGAGAGAGCTTATTCCATCTCGGAGCTTGTTGTGTCTCAGAGTTCGCAGTTCACATTATGTGCAGTGCAGGTGAGGAGAGAGGAAGTTCCCGCTTTGCAGGGCAATTGCAGCTTAGCTTTCCTTAGCTGTATGTGGTCTCGAGGGAGCTGATGTAGAGATACTCATGTCTTGCAGGTCACGCTGCAGAGCTGGCATGTGGAATGAGGGAGAGGTCGAGGTTGGCAGGCTCACTTAAAACAGCAGTTCCATGTGCTGCAGTAGAAATTAGTTTTAAAGCTAGTGTCTTTTGCAGAGTTAGACAAAAGGAAGTGAAGTTACAGTGTAGGTAGGGTGGCCTGTGGCTGTGGGGAGCAATGATAAGTTTGATGTTTTATCATTTTTTTTATCATTTTATCATGTTTGCCATTAAATGTAAAAAGTACTTATATGCTTTTTTTTTTTTTTTTTTTACAGTTTTGGGGTGGGAGGGAATAGATGAATGTCCTGGCATGCTCTCATCTTTGCACCTTCATGGTGGAAGATCACTTGCAGTTATGTTTACAGCTATTCTGAGTACAGATAACTTTTGTCTTGGGAGATCTTGGTGCTCAGTCTTGTGCCACTGACATGCTAGGACTGTACATTTCTCTTCTGCAACATTGCCTATTTGTAGCCAGAACTGTAAAACTTGCACAGTTCGTGCAGTAATTCCTTCCTTGCCTTGGAGTGTATCAACATCTTTCTATGTCATATGCAAAATTCATCCTGCCCCAGAACCCATGAAAGAACATACTGTAAGGAATTGGAAGGTGTATGCTTTTCTCATGGAAGGTTTATGCTTTTCTCCATGTCATAATGTGGAGAGGCTAGCTGGAAAGGGGTTGCTGCCAGCTCTGAGAGAGAACCTGGGAAAGGGTTTGCAGGAAGAGAAAAATCCTGGAAACCTCTTGCCTCCGGAAAAACAGAACATGCATACGAATGGCTGGGAGCTGGCTGGTGCTGCAGTCTCATAGCAGTTGCTAGACAGACCAGGGCTGAAAATGAATTCTTGTTTTCTGTGTCTTTGATTTGCTGATGCAGGTTTGCTGAATTTCTGTACAAATTCTCATTTGTCTTTTAAGTGTAACCAGACTGACACTAACTGCTGCTGTTTCTTCTCTGCAGATTTCTGCTCCAGTCTCTGGAAGATCTGGACAACAGTTTAAGGAAACTCAACTCTCGCTTGTTTGTTGTGCGAGGGCAGCCAACAGATGTCTTCCCAAGACTCTTTAAAGTAAGAGAATAACTTTCTGGAGCATAGTGAAGGAAAACTGATGTCCCAGTGCTATGCTTGTTTTCACTGACTAGTGATTTCCTAATAGATGGAGATCCCCTTGGCTTCTGTTTAACTATAACTATTTCTTCACTGTAACAAGCTCTTTAACGAACTACTGTCCATAAGGCCCAGCTTAGGAGCCATATACACTTTTGAACTTGGTGTTCTTTGCCTTTTTTTCTTTTAATCACATCTCCCAGGGTTCCACTGTAACACGCTGACTCCTCTCTATTGAAAGCTTCTTCCCCACTGGCCATTTTCTTCCTGCAGCTTTTACTTGGGAAGGCTGCGAAGTCCATGCGCCTTTACAGTCAACTCAGAAAGCATATTGATCTGTATGTGAATTGCAAAAAGAGCTTTGTATTAAAATGTCAACATTCAGACAGTTTTATGCTAGCTGACCTTTTCTTCCTCTGCTCAAGGCTGCGGTTCAGCCAGCTCAGTAGAATATAGCTTGGGTCCCATTTAGGGCGGTGGAATATGCAGTGACTTCAGTGGCTGATGATGAGTTAGTGGGATGTATTTCTAAAGTGATACGTCAGTGCTGCAGATTGTGTGAGAGACAGGGCTGAAAAAGCATCTCCTTGAATATCATGGTTTCTCAAGCAGTATCTTTCCTCTCTGTCCTGCTCTAAAATTGTATTTCCAGTTGTCTTTGAAGCTTTTTGATGGTGCCTTTGCTAGAGTGACAAAACTAAATTAAAAAAACCCCATGGTTCACAACAGTACTGTGAGTTGGATTTGGCATGTGGACTGTACCTCACATAGAGCTGACAGTACTCACGTCCCCAAAGCCTGCTATATACCAGCTGCTGAGGAGAGGTGAACTTTAATCTGTACCCTCCTGCTGCACATGGTTCTGATGTGTATTTTCTGAAGGAGGGCACTACTGGGGAGGGAATTGAACTATGCAGGTCAGACAGGGCACTGATACTTATTTTGGCTTCTGCGTGACATGACACAAACTACATGCTGCTTTTAGCCTTTTCAGAGTCTGGGTTATTTTTATCTTCTGATCTGCAAATAAGTCATGGCTAGTAGTAGTTCATGCCCTCCTTATTTTAATTCAGGGTATTCACAGGATAGTTAAAACTTTGTTGGAGAAAGGTGCTTGCTTTGATCAAAGAACAAAAAGTAGTCGTCAGAGTGTGAGGTTTGAAATGATGACCAGACCTGCTTTTTTTGCTCTAGTCTGATTTTTGCTTCAGTGGGTGACGTGCTGAATCTCTTAGATATGCTATAGCAGAGCTGAAAAGAGTGTGTGGGGGGGTGTTATGCTATTATATGGTAAACAAATGGCTTTCATGGGAATTCAGGCCTCTTCAGAGCTGCTGCAGTGAATGGTGAATTAGCAGCAGCTCATGCCTTGCTGTCAGCTGTTGTAGAGAGGAGAGTTATGTCACACGTGGTAATGCAACACTTAGACCTAATATAATTTCTGCTTTTGCTGCCAGTAGCTGAGCTATGTAGTCGATAACAGTTGCTGCAGAGGGAATATTATGCATGGATACCTTGAGAAGAAGTGTACTCGTTAGCTCTGTGTAAACCTTTGCAAAGGGTTTTTTGTGTCACTTCCTCTGAACAAACAGCTGTAATTTTACCTATTCTATCAAAAATTAAAAAGTGTGTCATTTGCTCACTGAGTTTGCTCACAGTCCCTTTGGTGTGGGGTTTTTCCCTGAAGTTTTTCTTTGCTCTCGGCTAGATACTAAGAGACAAGTCAGTCACGACTTTTCTTTTGGGTACCTGCAGCAATTTATTGTCAAACAACTTACTGTTTTGTTTGGTTGGGCTCTGATTCTTGTGTGCTACTCTAGCACACAGAATGGTGGGCTTCTCAAAACTGTGGGAAATACCTGAATTTGAAGTTTTGTATTCTTACCTAAAATCTCTGCTAGCTTTAAATAGTTGTTTTATTCCATTCCTTTATTTCAAGGCAGTAATGAATGTTTCCTCAAGACCAAAGGCATCTTTTCCAAGCCTTCCAGCTGATACCGTTTTTCTTATAAAAGAAAGAAAAGTTTAAAATAAAGCTGTTAAATCACACAGGAGCAGAGCAGTGCTTGGAACGTGTCTGTGTGACCCCTGGTATGGGTTACAGATGATGTCATGTTCTTCTTTTGAAAAAGGAGTGGAGAACTGCTCTGAGATGTACGTTCAGTAGTACATAATAGTTCTCTGCCCTTCCTAACATTAGTTTTAAAATTGAATTAGAAAAGGGGGCTTGTACATTTTTCTGCTTCTAAATTCCCTTCCCTGTCTTTGGCATTATTTTTCAGTGGTCTTTAGTGAACTAATCACATCTGTTCCTTGTGCTTTGTCTCTGGTTCTGAGGTGAAAAAAAGACTGTCCTGTATATACAGAGGTGACTTAGTCTCACTTGAAAAATGTGGTTCGTACCTTAGTTGCGTGAGGGGGCTTTTAAGTGCCTCTATAGATTTCTGTCTATGTTTGACCAAAGTGTTTGCTAAACAAATCTGTGGGCTGCTGCTCTGCTTGATGGATGGCTCAGGAGGGTCGCTGTGGAAACCATTAAACCTTTTCTGAGGAAAACTAGGCCAGAGTCTGAGAGCAAACAATGCTCTGGAAAAGCCTGGAAGAGGCTGAATGCTATTTCATATGGCCTATTCCATGTAATCTGTGAGAGATCTATTAAAGGTGTGAAGATACAGAATGGGTGCATGGCTCAAGTAGGGTAAAATAACTTCCCAAAGGCAGGACTTCAAATCTGAATTGTAATATCATACTCTACTGTGCTGACCAGAAAGGTTCACTCGGTTGTCATCCTTTGTCCTGCAGTTCCCATTACCCTGTTTTTCCTGTTTGGGTTAGACATTGGTCCTCTATTATGTGATGGCTTTAAGGAGACATTGGAAAAAACCTCAGAGTGTATTGGTTTTATGTAATGATAGTCTCAAAAAAAAAAAAAAAAAGTGGGGGAGGGGAGTTTAAGCAGAACTTGTATTTGAAAGAGTTCTTTGAAATTCTCACTCTGCAAATGCTGGGATAGGATGGCAGGGAATTTTGGACAGCATGTGCAACAAAACAAGGGGTTGTTAGGCTTGGGGACTGAGCTGTAACCTAAGAACATTAATAGAGAAGAACTCAAACCTCCTCCTGTGAGTTTTAAACCTGAAATTTAAGAATTTGCATAACAGATGCAGTGTTTACTAGAGGTCATAAAATTGTTGATTTCTTTGGTTATCTCAACTCCAGACTGGTGTTCCAAACAAGAATCCTCTCTCAGCTTCCAGGACTTAACACTGTCCAGAAATTCTGAAATCCTTGTTCATAACTGTGCAGGTTAGAAAGTGTGTTCTGTTTGACAGCTGTATGCATTGTGTTTCTTGCAGGAATGGGGTGTCACTCGTCTCACCTTTGAATACGATTCGGAGCCATTTGGTAAGGAGAGAGATGCAGCTATCATCAAACTGGCCAAGGAGGCTGGCGTGGAAGTGGTGATCGAGAACTCCCACACCCTCTATGACCTGGACAGGTACGGGGAGAGCAAGGGCAGAGGTGCTGCCTGGGCTAGGCTGGGATTGTCATGTCTGGGAAGGCTTCAGTCTCCCCCCTTACGTTGATCGCTCTGTCATCCTGTGTATGAGCCTAGAGGATGTCAAGAGGATTACTCTGCACGCTCGCACTTTTGATGAGAGCGCGTCAAAGTGCTGACAGTGACGTGAATGTACAGAAGGGTGTTGCCTCAAGCTTATTAAACTCTGTACTTGATAGTCATTTAAGTTGCTCAGCTGTGTCCTATTGATCACTCTCCTTGAGCATGTCCTCACTGTGTGGACTGCTTCTCTTTTTTTTTTCACTGTAATAAAGACAGTTGAGCTGTTGTCTCAAGCGGGTTACGAAGGCAGGGCTTTTAACTGACGGATGTTCCAGGACAGCTGGAAGAAGTAGAACAAGGTAGATTGGGGCAAACTTCTTCTAAAACCTGAATGCCTTGTCTTTGTTGTGTGCTTGCTATGGGCGATCCTTGCCTTTATGTTGAGATTTATATATTTATTTTATATATATATAATATATATATTATCTCCTTAAACAGTGGAGATAGTCTTTCAGCTAAGGCTCTAAGGTATGCTTGCCATGTTTCAGTTCTTAGAGGTTGTTTGGGGTTTTTTTTCTTTTTTTTTTTTTTCCCCCTTTCTTTTTTCTTGTTTGTTTGTTTTGGTATTTTTGTTAACTTGTGCCAGCAATGCTGAACCTAGATTCCCTTCTATAAATCTTTAGCGTCCATAATTTCCTATAGAAGGAGCTTTGCAGTTAGCACATGCTGTGTGGAAATGTTTGTGTTTGGAGTGAGGGGAATTCCTGAACCTGTCTCATGAGCAGATGCTGTTTTCTGGTTTTTGCATTGCAAGAGACTATGAATGCTTTTATTACGTCCTTACCTCTTCATTGCTAAAGCCCCTCACATCCTTCCTCATGTCATTTTTGTGTTTTACAATGTGGAGAATCCAATTTCGCTTAAGTGGAATCTGTTCCCTGTCTCCTCTAAGTTTTGTCACCTTTCTTTATACTTCTGGGTATTTCTAGAGATGGAGAACAGTGATGCAAACTGTAGCTAGTGTTCAAAATGTTCAAAATGCAGGAGTCACATGGATTTTTATAGTGCTATAATGTTTCCGGTCTTCTAACAGTCGCTAGCATTCTTTCTGCTTTTTCTGAGTGCTGCTAAAAACTACACTGGTATCTTGGGGCTTCCTTCCAAGGATGGTCATAGCTATGTGAGAGGCTGCTACTATATAAGTAAGTTTATGATTGCATAGCCATGCATATGGAGAAGCAACATGACCAACACTGAATTTGATCTGGTATTTTTGTCAGCTGGTCATGTGGTGTATAGGGAAATTTTTAAGTTGCCTTTCATCACCACCTTTGTGGTGCTTGGGGATATGGCTTAGTGGTGGACTTGGCAGAGTAGGGTTAATGGTTGGACACGATGATCTTAAAGGTGTTTTCCAACCTAGATGATTCTGTGATCTTTAGCTATGCCAGATACCTTATTTCGTCAGTAAACTTAATCATCATGCTCTTTTTTTGTCTCTTCCCAGACATTTTATGAAAATAGTGAGCAGCACAAGCCTTAGCTCAGCTCTGTGTAGGATTTCTCCTTCTGTTGGAAAAATGGATTCCTGCTCAGTCCTGTATCTCAAAAAATGTTCTGTCTACAGGGACCTTTTCCTTTATTCCAATTTATCATGGTTTCTTTAAAAATTTTCAGTGAGGGTTCTAGTCAGATGGCTTCTGAAAATCCAGGTAGAGTATATCAGCTGAATCTCCCTTGTCCCAGGCTGAAATGTCACCAATAGATTTTGAGTCACAACTTCCCTTTACCAAGGCCAAATTACGCCCCCCAGCACTTTGCATGTACCCATGCATTCACTGATTCCATTACTGTTCTCTACCAGTCTGCCTAATGCACATACCAGACTCTCTATTCTGTCATCCCTCTAATGCCTTTGAAAAGCTTTTAAATCTGGAGCTGTATTTGCTTCTCTTTCCTCCTGGGTTTCAGACAGTTTTAAGGCAAGTGTTATTATGTAGCAGCTCTTAGTTTGGGTATTTCTTGATCTCCTTTACAACTTCTGGGTGAGTGGTTGAAGCATAGCTTTTCTTCTGTGGCATTTCTTCCCGACCTCCCAGTCTGTGACATCTCCTGTCGTAGAGCATCTCTCTCTTTTTCTGAAAAAAATTCAGAGCTGTAACCTCCCCAAATACCTCCACAGCAAATACACATGCAAGGATAAATGCATCCTTTTTTCCCGTGCTGTTACAGTCTGCTTTTTTCCTGATCACCTCTTGGCCCTATAAATATCCTGGAGTATCTGTAAAGGGATTTATTTATTTTTTATTTACTACTTTTGCATCTTTAAAAGGGTTCCCAAACTTTCATTTGGATTGGGAGGTGCAAGGAGGTTGCTTTTTGTGGTTTTTAATTAAACTGACTAAAGTTGGGGGGGTTCTCTTTATTTGCCCTTCATTTTTGTGAAGGATTTTGCCTTTTATTATCTTTGCTGATGCTACTCTGTAATTGTTTTGACTCCTATGATACTTCAGAATTTTTCTTGATGGTCTGTGTGCAATTGTTGATGTTCTTTTTTTCCCCCAACATAATCCTCACATCATATCTGTGTTGCCTGTCCATGTTTTGCATCAGCCTGTTCTTTTTGCTTGACATGCTTCCTTATTTTGATGCATTTCTCTTCTTGAAATAAAAGCCATTATGGTATTGTTGCTCCTGGAAGGATGTTAAATTGATGCATGCCAAAGTCATGGCTAGAGCAGGCAGTTGGCAACTGACATTTTCAGGTATACCTTAGCTCAGCCTAAGAGCAAATCATGAATTGCCTTTCCTTCTGGGTTCTTGATTAGTTGTTCCATGGAGCAGTCATTTATGGTAACTAGAAAGTGGGTTTTTGGCAGGCAGTGGGATGTGACAGCTACTCAGTCTGTGCGGAGGCAGTTGAAGCCTCCAGTTACTCTGACATTTCCTGGTTCTTGGCATCTCTGAGATTTTCTCAGGAGGTGGTAGTACAGTTCTAATACTGTATTTCTCCTGGAAGCCCCTCTCAGAGTATATCGCCTTCCAGTCGTGTTACCCAGTCTTTTAACTCATGGTATATGTTGTCCCTCTGCTCACTCCACTGCTTTTCCTGCATAATTAGTAACCCAGTGATAGTGTCCTACATCTCATCTTTCTTTAATCAAGTTTCTGACAAGATTGTCAGCCTTGGTTCTAAATGATTTAGACTCATCTTTCACTTCTACATAAATGATTCCAGCAGTCCTTTTCTTGTCCCCTGCAGTGTATTCCCAGTACCACCTCCACCAGCTCCTTTTAAATGTTTACAAGGAGCTTGTTCAGTTAACTTGTGAATTTGACCCTTTTTACACAGTAGGAAGGTTACAGTATGCTCCTTGTTGGCACTACCAGCTTAGCTATGTGGTTATCAGAGCATCTTTTGCCTCTTCTCTCCCAGACCAAGGGCAGTGCTACAGAAAATCAGCCAGTGCTGAAAAATACTTGTAAGAAAATCTAGGAATTCCCAGTCAAGATTAGCGATGTTCAGATTATGGAGAAGATAATCTCTTGGATATCAGTTTAGCCTGCTCAAAGCCTTTACTTGGCAATTATTCTGTCTGACAACTTCCAGTTGACAGGTTGTTTTGTCCCTTCTCTGGATCTGCCTGTTTTCTTCTCCTTAGAATCTAAATCCTCTGTAGTCTGCTTGCTGATGGTCAGCATGTGGTTTCCATAATCCCAAACAGGCCTGCGTTTTTTGGGGGAGTGGTTTAGGTCAGAGAAGGACACTGTGAGCTTGTATGTTCGTAGGATGCATCAGGAGCGGCTTTTCCTCAAATACCCTAGCTTAAGGCTGAAATGATAGTTAAATGTGTTTTAGTAGGAGCATGTACTAACTTAAAGGAACCAACCACCAGGGAAGTGTGTATACCCTGGTGGTTCTGCAGTTCATAATTCTACTATGCCAAAACAGTTGCATATTATTTCCATCTAAGAAGGATAAGTCCAGCTTCTGCCTGCCAGATCTTGTTATCCTCGTCTGTCTTGTGTGGTGCTCTGGTGTCAGGTGTTTTCCCCCTGTGCTGATACTTAGCCTGTCATCAAGTCACTTCTTCACCTTCCATCTACTCGTGTGTGAGATTCTGCGGAAGCTGAATCGTTTGTCCTTTGTCTGGCATGTTGTGTGGAATATGTCTTGGTTATCTCACCGTTTCCTCTTTGAATCTGTAGAAAGACCCCATGTCTTATGTACACGTAGCCCTACACGAGCTGTCTGAAGCGAGGATTTAGATCAGAGCAATTGCATAAGCTGGCGAGGCTAACTGGTCTGCATGAATTGGTTAGTGGGGTGCAGTGCTGAGCAGCAGCCTGCTTGCCGAGTGCTGGCAACCAGCTCTTCCTTGCACAAGGAAGCTGGAGGGAGCACATTTAGTCCCTTGCCAGAACTGGGCCTTTTCATCGCAAACCAGCTGAACTGTCAGATTTTTGAGGTAAGAAGCTTTCTGTAGCCTGGTAGCCATCCAGCTGAGGCACTGCTGCAGAGATGTGAGTCAGAAGCTGACACCGGTGTGTGCATTTGAAGTCTGCAGACACTCTGCTTGTCACAGGTGACTGCCTGTAGGATACCTGTCGTGGTTTAGGGTCAGGGCAGCCCCTTAAACCTATAACAGACGCTCTCTGTTAACCCCCCTCCCTCCCCAAGGGGGAAGAGAAAGGGAATAAGGGAGAGAGACTTATATTAGAAAAGGAAACTAGAACAGCTTTAATGAAAAGGAAAATAATAATTATAAAAATAGAATATATACAAATATATACAAAACCAGTATCGAACCCAACCCCCCTGATGGTAATTACATCACCGTCACCACTGATGTTGTGCAGGCTCCGGGGGAGTCCCAGACTGGGCCCCGCAGCAGACGGGAGCTGTGTTCAGGAGCTGGATTCTGGTACCAGGTTCAGGAACACGCAGATCGGATCGAAGGCAGACGGACAGAGTCCTCCTTGGGTGCTCCGAGGAAGGAACCGAGAGAGGACCCGAGCCAAGCCAAGCAAAAGCTGGCAAAGCAGTCCAAGAGGGGAGAGAAGAGCCCAGAGACCCTTCGGGTCCCTCAGCTCTAGACCAAATATGGCGTATATGGGATGGAATACCTCCTGGTCAGTTTAGAGTCACCCGTCCTGTCTGCTCCTCCCTGAAGGTGCAGCCTTCCACCTCCTGCACCCCCCAGTGTGGTACATAGGACCCAGCAGTGGCCTTGGTCTGCATACCAATCCTTGGTAGTAACTCTAAACATAAGGTGTTATCACTGCTAGAAGCAGGCACTGTCTGTGAAAACAGGCTGCTAACTTCAGAAAGTGCAGTTAATTAGAAGAACCAAGCTGAAAAGTAAAATTACTGAACAGAATTAGTTCTGTTTTCACTCAAACCAGGACAATACCTTATAATCCTAGCAGCACCAGAAGGAACTATGTTTGGGCGTCTTTCTTGAGGTAAAGTGTTACCGTGTGACTGACAGTCAAAAAGACCCTTATAACTTCTGGCATCAAGGTACTGCTGTCAGATAGTGCTGGGCAGTAAGTCGCTAGTCTGGTAGCACAGCCATTGTTGTGTGCTCAGTGACACCAGAAAGGTGAGGTTTTGTACAAATTTGACAAATTCTGCTCCTCTCTGTTCCACTTTGAGAAAACTGGGAGAGTAACTGCCACGTGTATTCTGAGGGTTGTACTGGGGGAGATGGATGAAATGGGAGTATTAAATCCTGGGGAGAGACCTCTCTTTTTCGGTCATAGGTGAAAGTCCTCAGAGATAGTACTGCCTAGGTTAGAAGGAGGAAGGAAAGGACCCCTGCTTGGGGGGCTTCCTGTACAAATCTTTGTACAGAAGGCTGAACAGCACTGCAATACCCAGTGTCTGTCATATAATATCCAATATTATACCATACTCAACCTTTGATGCTTCTTTTCATGGGAGTATTGTGAAAGGTTCAGAATTTATTGCATAATGACAGTATCAGGTGCTGTGAAATGTGCAACTTGCCCCAGTCCTATCTCTTACAGGTTTGTGTCCCAGATGCAATCGTCTGTTTAGGCATTTAGGAGCTGTACTAGGAAACTTCGCTTGTATTCATGTTCTTGAGGATGTCAAATACAGATGCTGACGTCCAAGTAGCTGTCTGTTCACAGAAATTGTAGCTGTGGATCTGGGATGTGCTGTAACAGTCTAGATCTCAGGCTGAGCTGCAGCCTCAGCGAATCTGTGGAAGAGGACTGAAAACCGAGGCAGTGTTAAAGAAGTGACTTCCCCGCCCCCAGCTCAAGCATCTCAGGGCAAACAGAGAGCATCTTTGTCACGTTTTCTTAAACAAGTGAGCCTCCGTAGAGTGCTGTAACTGGAAACGCCTTGCTTCTCTTCAAGTGGCAGTGCTGGCTGGCTGGAGATCTCCAGTCGGCCCTGTTTGGGGCTCCCGGCGCTCAGAGCCAAGCCGCAGAGAAGACTGGGCTGAGGGTTGGGGGTCTCTTGCCATCTCACGGGTGGTACACAGTGACAGCCGTCGGAGAAGTGTGTGCGTGAAAGCAGCGAAGATGCTGTCTGGTGGGAAGATGCAGGACAGGAGGAGTTGCCTGTAAGGCTTCCCCCAGTGCACTTGCCGGGAGTGCTGTGCCCACGGCGCTTACAGCCTGGCTCTGTGTGCACCCCGACTCCCCTCCCTGCCTTGTCCCGCTCACTAGTGTCTTCGTCTCCCGACGCTTACCGCTTAGAAGCAGAAAAACGGGAGGAAGGTGCAGGAAGCTTCACTTCCAACCTTCGCAGCCGCGCTGCCCGTTCTTAAAGCTCCGCTTCCCCGGGCAGGCAGCGCGGAGGAGGCCGGGGCTAGCGGTGCGCGCCCGGCCGAGCTGGCGGTGGCGGGGCGGCTGCCCGGGGGAGCCGGGGCCCCGCGGAGCACACGTGAGGCAGCGGCGGGCGGGCCGGGCGGGCCCGGGGCTGGCATGGCGCTCCGCCTCGCTACACGTGCGGCCCCGGCCGGGGGGGCAGGGCAGGCACATGGCGTCCGCCGAGAGACTCGGCACTAAGCCCGGCCCCTTGCATAAGCTGTTGACAGCAATGGGTGGGGAAGGCAGCTCTGCTGCGGCTCCTCTGTGAGCTGTGGGCTCGGCTGCCTTAACTTTATGTAATGCCGGCGGTCCCTGTGCTGTCTGCTTTGCTGTTAACTCCTTACGGTCCCCGCAGGCATCTTTCACTCTTGGGGAGCTTACCTTACCCGGGGGGCTTCTCAAAGCTCTCTGTCCCTGGAAGCATCAGACTGAGAGGCCTTATTAGCTGGCTGTGGATGCTTATTGGAGTAATGGGGAACCATGGCTGCCTTTTCTGTAGCTTGGTCTGACAGAGGAGAATAGCATGAGACAGGTCTGCTCGTGACCTCTTGCATGGGGGAGGATGGTTGTTTCTCTAATCACAGGGAGAGAGAAAAGGGGGAAACAGGGATTTGTCTCATCTGAGATAGGTTGGAGGAGGGGTCACTAACAGACTGGGAATTCTTGTGCCAGATGGGAAGGAAGTAAGGTCAGAATCAGGTGAGGATATCTCAAGGTGTTGGGGGAACAGAGATATGTCAAGGTGGCAGGTCTGGGATTTGCCATCTTGAGGAGACAGAAAGGGAGTAATCAGGTTGAGATTTCATACGGGGCTCTGAGGAGGAACTTTGGGAGAGAGATGGGATGCTAAGCCTGATTCAGCTGGAGCTGTTTTGTTTTTCCCGTGGAGATGAATTACTATGAGGGGATGTGTTTTCTGGTGTGTTTTGGGATTTGTTTGTTTATTTTAATACCCCTTTGAGGATGCATCAAGTGGAAGCTAGCTCTATAACTTCTGTATCCAAAGTGAGATAGCAGGATGCAGTTTGGCTGTCATTCCCTTATCTAGTCTTCTCTAGTACTGAGGCTGTGTTGTTTCACCTTGCTTATTTTGTCTCCAGAATCATTGAGCTGAATGGCCACAAGCCACCCCTCACCTACAAGCGCTTCCAGGCCATCATTAGCCGTATGGAGCTCCCGAAGAAGCCGGTGAGCACTGTCATACGCCAGCAGATGGAGACGTGTAAAGTGGACATCCAGGAGAACCACGACGATGTGTATGGGGTTCCATCTCTGGAAGAGCTGGGTATGTGTCGAGAGTGAAGGCAAGGGCTAACCACCAGCTGAAATGGGGTCTAGTGAAACTGGTTTTGATGGCTGGGACAGCTCCAGTGTTCTTATCTGACCTGGGCTGCCTCTGTAGCCATAGGAGGAGCCTGATGTTTTCAGCGAGTGCTGGCCTTTGTGAAAACAGACTGCTGTCCCGTATGCTGCTGCTGATGCATCTCTCCTTATGTTCTCTGCTGTACTGAGCACGTAACCACTGTATTGATGTCTCATGTCCTTGCCAGCTGCTTTCCTCCTACTGCCATCTCAAACAAGTTGTGTAACGGACCTGAAGAGGTAAATTAACCATGTACTAGGCTTAGATCATTTCATTCAGTTAATTGCCAAGCAGCACCAATTTGGAAGCTTAGCAAGCAAAAGGTATAACAGAAGATTTTTTTACTCACTCTGCTCTGCCTTTTGGTCCTTGATATTTTTCTTGAAGTAGGAGGATGAATAAAGAGCTGAGGCAAGAGGAATGCAAGGCCTACCTCAGGGATCTGAATCTAAATGCAAGGGAAGAAAGTATTTGTGCAGAATATTGTCTGTGTTTTTGTGACTGGAGGCTCCATACAGACTTTATAGGAGTATCATCTTGTACCTTGAGGCATGGTTTCAGCAGTGATGTAAAAGCAAGGGGTTTCACAACAGGAATATCCTAAGGGTTGCAGTCCTGGGTAGATCTTTTCCTTTAATGTCTGGTCTAATGTCACACTGCCTGTGATCTTAGACTGCTCTGCTTGCTGCCAGGGGAGACTCTTCTGCCAGCCCAGAGCAGTGCAGGGAAGATGTGTTATTGCTTCCCTGCTTACATCATTTCTTCAGCATTATTCCAGTGCCTTGCCCATCACCAGCTTTCAGCAGAATGGGAGCCTCACCAGGAGCAGCTAGGCTATCTAGTGAGTTGCTGGTGTCCATGGCAAGGTGTTTTGCAAGGCAGAGCTGTGGAGCATGTGTTCCTTTGCCAGCTGCTCTGGCCTTTGGAGCAGAGCCCTGTGGGTAGTTCTGACACAGAGTGATTGCTGGCATGTTAGTGATGGGGAATGTCCCCAGAAGGCTGCTTGAAGCATTGCAGGAGAGGCTTTCTCCGTGTTCCACATGATTTGCCTGCTGTAGAAGGACTAGAGCAGCAAGGAAGCCATTTTAGGCAACTGCAGTATGTTGTGTCTTGATGATGCTTAATCCCATCTATACCCTTTGTCTAGACATGCTTTTAAATCTTATAAAATTCTTTCCCTCAGGCTTTCCAACAGATGGTCTTGCCCCTGCAGTTTGGCAAGGAGGGGAGACAGAAGCCTTGGCACGGCTAGATAAGCACCTGGAAAGAAAGGTAACCCTTGCAGTTTAAGTGGCAATTCCTGTAGGCTGTGGCTCTATGAAAAATGTTGAGCATTGGCCATTGCTCTGTTTCCTTGCTCTTCCTGGCAATGGTCACAGCATTGACCATTGATTATGTCCATTCCTTATGGCATGATGCAGTTGTAGAGAACAGAGCATCAATTCTTGTGCTGAAGGGGGAGTAAGCTGTCAGTGTAATCCTCCACAAAAAGGTCTGGATTTCCCCATTTTTTTCTTGTTCAGTGTGTGAAATGACATGGACATACCTGGACATAAACCAATTGCATTGTTGGGAGTACTCCTGTGATCTTGGGTTGTGTGTGGAGCCAGGAGCTCCTGGGCCTCCTCAGACCGAAAGAAGTAGAGCTATCTGTTAATTATGCTGCTGTATGAAGCCTTTTCCTTGTTTCTACCCCTCAGTTTCCTTTAGAGGAGTGCAAACTTGGAAACTCTCCTGTAAATTGCTCAGTCCCTGCTGCACATTGCACTCTGTCCTGTTTTTTCTTTAGTGGTGGTATTGGTGTGAGTACACGCTCATAAAAGAAAGCCTTTCCCCTTGTAGATCAGCCTGTTAATGTGCTGTCTCACTGTCTGGCATTCCTCGAGCCCCTCACTGAAACACCCACATTTTTTCTCTGGGGCATATGTTCTTTATAGTGCACAAGAAAAACAAAAACAAAATCAAAGTAAGGAAAGGTGACGCAGCTGGAGAGGCGTGACTCAATTTTAAACAGTTTGTATCTTTTTAATGCTGGGTGGCTTGGTGCAGTTGTAGAGAACAAAGCATCAATTCTTGTGCTGAAGGGGCAGTAAGTTGTCCGTGTAATCCTCCACAAAAAGATCTGAATTTCCTCTTTTTTTTTCTTGTTCAGTGTGTGAAATGACATGGACATACCTGGACATAAACAATGGCATGGCATATGTTCCTAGGAGCATTCAGGGTTATCTCCTGCGTGCAAAGCAAATTTAGTCCTCTTCTTGGACCAAATGATTAAGTGGTTTAGATCCTGGAGCAAAGATTTTGCATTTCATGCATGGGGTGTGGGAGTTGGGATTGCCCACTTGAGATCTTTCCCAGCGATGGCTGGAAGTAAGTAGAAGAGACTGTGCTATCAGACTCGAGTGGCCTTGCCACCTGCACAGAGATATGCCCTTAGTAGTGTCCCCCAGATTTGGGGAATTTTTTGTCTCATTTCTCCTGAATGTGTCTAGGCATGGGTTGCAAATTACGAAAGACCAAGGATGAACGCCAATTCGTTGCTGGCCAGCCCTACAGGACTCAGTCCCTACCTGCGTTTTGGCTGCCTGTCCTGTCGCTTGTTTTACTATCGTCTGTGGGAGCTGTATAAGAAGGTAAGACAAAAGGCTCATCTGGAGAGCGGGCTGCTTTTGAGCACAGAGACAGTGGTGATGGTTGCTAGGCAGCGTGTCCCAACAGCTACAAGAGTTTCTGTTGTACCCTTGTGTTTGACTGTTGGGCTGATCTTATTGCTACTGCAGAGGGGGCTCTTGGATGCCCCGTTTATCAGCCTGGACTCTGGTATAATATGCTGTGTAGAACGCTTTGCTGTCAGTTTTGGGTCATTCAAGTCTCTTACCAGTGTATTGATAGAGCTAAAAGCAGTGCTCTGACTTCACCACCTGGGGTTTCTAGTAAAGGATGATCTGGATTTGAGCTGCTTTTATGGTGGCTGTCAGTAACCAACTTGGGAAGTGCAACTTGGTGGCCTACAGCTCAACTTAGTGAAGCCAGTCTTCTGTTTGTGAGTACCCTTGTTCCCTCCTCCGCAGGTGAAGCGGAACAGCACACCTCCCCTCTCTCTGTACGGACAGCTTCTGTGGCGAGAGTTTTTCTACACAGCAGCCACGAACAACCCAAAGTTTGATCGCATGGAAGGGAACCCCATCTGCATCCAGATACCCTGGGATAGGAACCCTGAAGCCTTGGCCAAGTGGGCAGAGGGCAAGACAGGCTTCCCGTGGATCGATGCAATCATGACCCAACTGAGACAGGAAGGGTGGATCCACCATCTGGCCAGGCACGCGGTGGCCTGCTTCCTGACCAGGGGAGACCTCTGGATCAGCTGGGAGTCAGGAGTCAGGGTGAGTCTGGCATTTCCAGAGGCTTGCGGGAGGCCATAAGAAAAGCAAAGTCTCCCTGGCACTCGCTGCAAGGATGGGCACACAGGTATGGCTTTTGCTTCACATGTAAACGTTGTGTGGAAGAGAGGATTTGCTAGCAGGCTGACCTGCCACAGCCTGACTTCTTTCTGCCTTCTGCTGCGAGGCTCTGACAATATTAAGAGTCTCCAGTGACCATAACTACGTATTAGTGGGACCCACTGGTAAATATGGACTGGGATTTTGGGTTTGGTTTTTTGTGGTTTGGGTTTTTTGTTTTGTTTTTTTGTTGGTTGGTTTGGTTTTTTGTTTTGTTTTTAACAGTTCTCTCAGTCCATCTGTTTTCTTTGCAAGTTCAGTATCACTTTATAACTGGACCTTTTCCCCATTGTATAATCCATCGCCGTGCCTGTCAGGGAATGCTCCATGACTGTGAAATCTGAGTCTAGAGTCTCTCAAGGAAAGAGGTAAAAGACCCTCCTCTTGGGCCATCTGAATGGACAGACAGCTTGAACCTATCCAGTGTACTTACTGCCCTACGCAAAAAGCAGAGGCAGGGGCATCTTGTCACAAAGCTGACAAAGCAGAGCAGAGCCAAAAGTGCATCGTAGGGTCAGATGCTAAAAGCACAGCGTCTGTGCATGGATGTGAGTGAGTTACTGGGGAAACCTGTCCTCCTGTCAGTGGCAGCGTGCTCTGGGACCTTCAGAGGGGTTCTTCCTTCTTGCTTTGGTGTGCGCTCTTCTGTGCAGTATCTTCCTGCTTCCCACAGCTGGTCCTTTGCAGTTGTTACTTCTCCCAGGTTAGGATCAAAACCCAAGGCTTGCTGCAATATGAGGCAGCGGTTTAGTGTCTAGCTAGCTGCATGAGAGATAAGCCAGTACTTTATCAGCGTGAGCAGACAGTGCCTCCCTATGTGAAAGCATCACAAAGAAAGATCTATTGACCAACCAGCTGGCTTCAGCCAGCAGATCGCTGCTTTGCCGTTACTCCGATACCTCGTAGCTCTTCTCACAGCTCAGTGCCTGCTATTTGAAATAGCATCTTGGGTCCTCCTGCCCCAAGGTCCTGCCTGGGGAAGCTCTCACTGCCCTTTCTTCCAATTGCTGCAGGTATTTGACGAGCTGTTGCTGGATGCAGATTTCAGTGTAAATGCAGGCAGCTGGATGTGGCTTTCGTGCAGTGCGTTCTTCCAGCAGTTCTTCCACTGTTACTGCCCCGTGGGCTTCGGACGTCGCACAGACCCCAGTGGTGACTATGTTAAGTAAGTGATGTGACTGGAGCTTCCTCCTTGCTTGGTCTGTGAGCCTGGGCCGTTCAGTAGCTGGCAAGTGTATGGTGCTTTTTGTGTGTTGTGGATGCTGCGTTGCATTTGTGTTTGTGCATCTTTTTACTCATGTTGCAGGAGGTATCTGCCCAAACTAAAGGGTTTCCCCTCGCGATATATCTACGAACCGTGGAATGCTCCAGAGTCTGTGCAGAAGGCAGCCAAGTGCATCATTGGGGTGGACTACCCCAAACCTATGGTGAACCATGCAGAGACCAGCCGACTGAACATTGAACGCATGAAGCAGATCTACCAGCAGCTGTCACGCTACAGGGGACTCTGTAAGTAACAACAATTGCAAAAGACTGTGTCTTTAACAGGAGGTAAAATGGTAGGAGGAGGGGTCCTAATTTAAAATAGGTAGCACTCGTCTCTCTGGCCAGTACTTGCGAGAGGAATCGGTCCCTGCCAAAGTTGCCCAGTTGGTTTCCAGGGAAAGCTCCGTTGAGCTCTTGGACAACTAAGAGTGGCATTAGATTAGTTTTGAAAGCAGCACTATCCACACGCCACCAATGGTTCATTTTGTCACTTTGGAAAAAATGTAAGCAGAGTGTCCTAAGTAAGTGTGCTGCTGGATCACAGTGTCTATCTGTGGCCAGCACTGGGTGAGTGCAGCTCTGAACTCACCCTGCTGGTTGGTGATCACTAGGGTGTTTCCATGTGGAAAGGCTTCTCCCACCCCAGGTGTTTTTTGCGTCTTAAACTGTGACCCTCTTGTCTTTCTCTAGGTCTTCTGGCATCAGTACCTTCATGTGTGGAAGATCTCAGTGGCCCAGTCACAGACTCAGCGTCAGGGCAGGGCTGCAGCACCAGTACAGGTGAGTTGGAGCTCTCTGTGTGCTTCTGAAATAGCTTCATGTCAACTTAAAAGCTACAGGCAGGAGAGAAAGATCCTTTTTAAATAAGAAGAGAGTGTGTATCTAGAAAACATAGATCACATTCGGCTTCCTTTACACTTTCTTCAGAAGTCCCCAGGGAACCTTCATTCCTACAAGTGAAGAATAGAGTTCATTAATCTTTTATTGCCTGTATGGGCTCATATGCAGCCAGTTAAGGGGGAAGTGCAGATCACTGTAGAGCTAATCAGGTATAATTAAGCTGTCCTCCATCGGAGGGTATTTCTGTGTTTGTTCTAGGAGACTTAATTATTCTGCTTTTAACAAAGTTTTTTCAGAAGTTTTCAAGGAGGCTGTAGCAGCATCTCTTTGTGCTTGTGCGCTGCGTATTCTGCTTTCTCCCAGCTGTGGAGAAGGTTAGGCTAGGGTGTCCTTGCGAGTTCTAAAGGCAAGGGAAATGTTGCAGTGACTCTTCTTCCTCTACAGTGATGAGGCTGTCACAAGCAGACCAGGCTTCTCCAAAGCGCAAACACGAGGGAACAGAAGAGCTGTGCACTGAAGATCTGTACAAACGAGCCAAAGTGACAGGTCTCCCCGCTGCAGAGATCCCTGGCAAGACTTTATGATTGTGAGTAGTCCCTGGTGTGATCTGGCCTAAACGACCTTGTTCTGGCAGCTAGCAAGGCTCAATCGTACTTCCTCCCTGCATTTTAATGAACAAAATGAACTTCATTCTGGAGGGAGGTGACTCCTAACTGTAATTCCATAGCCCCGTAATTTGGCAGTGGTCTGCCCTCTAGTTGTTTTGCTTTTGCTTGACAAGCTGTTAACTCGGTTGTCCAGCAGAGAGCAGTACCCTGTTGCTAGAGCAACCACCGGACACAGTTGGTGGTGGGTTTGCTCCAGTGAGGCTGCTTCTCCTTCCACAGAGTGGGTTTGCAGCAGGATTTGCTGAGGGGACAAGCTGCCAGAGAGGAGCAAGCTGGTCCAGTCATCTGCCTGAAATCCCTCAGATCCCAGGAGGGAAGAAGCTGGTAGCGTGTTCTGTCAGCTTTTCAGTATGAGGGGGAGGTCAGTATTCTCTCTTTTTGCTTTCTCCTGCAGCCAGTGACAAGCACCTTGCAAGTGAAGAGTGAGAGTACTGAAGAGGTGACTGGAGGAGGAGGGACTGCTGCCACGGAGGGACTGGGATTTGTGATCCGCAACAGAAAATCTGGGGTCTCATACAAACGTGTTAATTCCAAAAGCTGCCACAAAGGGGCACTGTGTAACGTGTGCTTGGGAATATTTGGCTTTCTGGTCTCCAAAGAGCCAAATATGTCTCTTCTCAGCCATGCTCAACATCTGCCCACATTTAAGGGGGCAGGAGCCTTCTGTTCACTCCCAGCTGTATCTTTCTTCTCTGACAATGGCTCAGTGCGTGTCATTGGTTTGATGCAGGGAGCAGCATCTGCGTGTCTCAGAAGTAGTGAACATCCTTTCTCGTCACCAGTACTAGGCAGTGAGTTGCTCTGATTACTTCACATTACAGTAGGGGTTGAGACCAAAGCTCAAAATTTAAGTACCCATCCTAGGTAAATCAAGGTGGTATTCATGAGGGATGGAAACAAAATGAAGGAAAACTGTAGGACAAGAACAAAGGGATACATGCTGTACACTTGAAAGGCACTTAGAGCTTTCCCTGCAGAAGAGCCTCACTGCTGCAAGGTGAACCATGCTGCTTCTGCCTGGAACGTGCAGCTTAGAGCAGTTTGACATCTGGGGGGAGGACTCCGGGAGAAGGAGGAATTCTTCAGAGAATAAGATCATGCTTTGATATGAGTAAAGCAGCGTCCCAGGAGTTTGCTGGGCCAGCTAATAAGGGAGCTACACCTGGGTTCTGCACTCCCCAGCATTTCCCTCCCTGAATGAGAGTGCTCTCAGATGGAGCAACTGGTGTCTGGTGTGTCTGCCTGTGGAGTCCCTCATGCTGACAGGGGATGTATTGCACATCAGCTCCTTGAAGTGAGCTTTCCTCTGGCTCAGTCCATTGTCTGTTCTGTGTGGATGTTTCCTCCTTCCCATATCAGCATCTGTGTTTCAAGTTTCTACGCAGCACACTCTTGTACCTCACACTCCGCACACTGCTCCTTCTTGCCATTTGCATTCACACTGGTGCTTTCTAGTCTAGCAGGACAATTGCGTAGCTTTCCTGGCTCTTAACCATCCAGTTCTTGGCCTGGTCCTGTTACATGTCATTTCAGCGTGGTGTTGGCAGAGCGCCTCTGCTTGCCTTCCCACCTAAGAGGGCAAGAGAGGGTAGTGCTACAAAAGAGACTCTCTTTTGGCCATTTTCAAGAGGGATTAGATCGAGTTAGCTAATGCTGTGCAACGGTCTCCTCTTGGCATCATTTTCATCTGCTGTCCAAAACCTTTCATCCCCACCTGGCACAGATAGCATGGGGCTGTGTGAGCTTATGCAGCTGACAGCTTGGGGAAGCACAGGAGTTGTCTCCCACTCTGACTGGGATAATGGGATTCAGTTTTGGAGACCGTGTTTGAACTCAGAGCAATGGGACTCCAAATAGAAATGGACTCAAATGTTTTTGGGAAACCTGAAGTAGTTGAATTGGGTCTGTGAGTTAATTTACTGAATAGCTGAATAATCTTTCCTTCCCACTTGCCTCCCTGGGGCATTGACCCTAGATTCCATTTCCTGAGAGATGCATTGTGCAGACCGACCAAGGAAACAAGAGTCACTTTTCCTGCCCTTTCTTCTAAACTGGTGTTTGTAGAGTTTGTCTGGTGGATAACCCAGTAATCAACAGGTTTTGTCTCCTTCAGTCCCACTGTCCTGAGGGTAGGAAGCATAAAGAAACACATACCCCACCCCCGACTCCCCCCATCTTCTGCTGCAGAGAGAAGAAATGGGAAAGACATGCACTTTCTACACTTAGATTACAGAAATTGTGATTTCTGTCATTTGGAGAGTTTCATGCTTCGGCAATGGTCTGTAAATAATGACTTTTGTTTTTCTTTTTTTTTTTTTATAAATGTCTTTAACCCTCTTTGCTCTCATCCAAATTATTTTGTTTGGTAAGTGGTATTTTTGGGGCTGGATCCATGAAAGTAAGGAGCCAAAGGGAGGGGAGATAAAAATCTCCTCAGTGATTTTTAATATGGCTTTGTGAGTGAGGAGGAAGTCACGTTTGCAAGGTTCTTGTCAGTGCCTGTGATGTGGATGTTGGCACCTGGAAGAGCTGCAGTTAAGGTAGTAGAACATGGAGAAACACAAGGCCAGACGAAGACAAGGAGAAAACTTCCTCTAAGAAACCTGTTACGTAGGCTGGGATTCATCCACTCTGGTATCTATTCCCAGATGCCAAAGGTGGGTAAAACTGTGACAGCTGAGTAGGGGATGGTTGTTCTCTGTGTTCTGTAATGTTTCGGATTGGGCACATTCAATCAGACTACAAGATGGGAAATTGAAGAAGGCTGCTCTTTCCTTAGATTTTGTGGTAAGCCCCTCCTTAGCTGTGGGTGCTAGCAGTTTGACTGGAGTTCAGGGAGGCTTGATCGGTTCCTGGGGAAAAGAAAAAGCCATCAGTAAATATTCGTGAAGATACCATCTTTGTTTCAGGAAGGCGCAGAAGATTGCTGGTGGCTGAGATAAAGGAAGCATCATGAAATGGATGCCAGGTTAAGGCTTTCCCTCTCCTGGGTGAATGACTGTTTTCTGTGTCTCAGGGCTGGGTGGCATTGTCTGGCCTGATACAGGCATGCCCAGAGCAGGCACAGGGTGAGCTCTGCCTGGGAAGAGCGAGCAGCTGAGGGTAGATGCAAGACCAGGGGCTTTCAGGAAGTTCTGCAGGGTGGTGTGGAGTCTCCTTTAGACTGAGAGGGTGGGCACTGGGGCACAGAAGTGCCACAGAGCTATGAGCAATGTCAACATTGTTCATCATGGTCTCCTGTTAGTGATTGAACCTTTTCTCTTGCAGTTCTTCAGCTAAGCCATGAACTGATAGTAAATACACCGTGAGTTAGCAGTTTTATTAATAAAACTAGCTAGAACATGGAGTAAAGTTCTCCTTGTGTATTATGCCACCCTCGTCAGTGCTCCTGTGTTCCTGTGATCCCTGAAACTCTTTTCTTTTTAATCTCTGGGGAATTACGTGATGCATGTTATTTTCTTAGTAACCATCAAGACTTCAGGAAACACAAGCAGCTGTGACATCTCTCATCCAGGTTTGGAAATGGGACCCATCGAGAACAGCAGTTCCAGAACTTCAGTGTCATTTGGTGATACTCGGATACCACCAGCCAAGCGATTGAAACAGTCCAACAAATCTAAGAATTTGAAAAAAAAGTTTTGTGTATATAAGCATTTAAAAATTGAAGCCAAATTTGCTCACCAAGTTTGGGTTGTAAAAGGTGGTCTTTGGAGATGCCAGTGAGGGTGTTTCAAAGATGCTGGAGGTACAAGAGCATGTGTGGTCTACAAAGGAGAACAATGTGTGCAGTGTGTTTGTTCACTGAGTGAGGGTGAGGTCAAGGTTCATGCTATTGCTGGGTTGTTCACTTGTCTTTGGCAAGGACCTCGTGGGCTTGAGGAAGTAACACTTCAATGCCTGAAGTGGCTTGTATACAACAAAAACCTTTTGAAAATAGCAGCCTGTGCCTTAGAAGATGAAGAGCCAGGATGACAGCAAACTCAGTCCAGCTTTCTCAACCCAGAGTGTAATAGTGTAAATTAAACCCAAAGAGGTTGGATGGAGGCTCCTCTCTGCTGGCCAGAACCTGTCAAAGGAGTGACTGAT
Source organism: Todiramphus chloris collaris (assembly GCA_025345505.1). Lineage (NCBI taxonomy): Eukaryota > Metazoa > Chordata > Aves > Coraciiformes > Alcedinidae > Todiramphus > Todiramphus chloris. The sequence continues at coordinate 3,988,204 of JANVCC010000076.1, forward strand.
GTGGCTAAGGACGGAAACTGGCTAACCTTGGATTTCTAGCAGAGGGTCGCTGCTCCATGTGGTGGTGGTTGGGGAGATTTCTTCCCCCGTGTCTCTTCTGCCTGCGCAAAGAAGCAGCAGCTTCAGGAGGAGCTGGCTGAAAGGTTTGAAAGTAGAAAACACACCTGGATATGAAGAGATGGGCGACAGAGCTATGGCCAGTGGGGCAGGGGGAAAATGGGAGCAGTGAGAATGATGGCTGAGGGAAAGAGCAAAATGTGGTATCACAACAGCATCTAGCTGGGAGAGAGAGGCAGGAAAACCTCTCTCGGCACGTAGCCTTTCCTCACGTTTAACTTAAGGCTGAGAACAGTTGCTCTGACGTGAGCTTTATTGTCACTTGGACAACTTGAAAGACGCAGACAGCAGCTGCCTTGTGAGCAGAGACACAGGCTAGGACAGAAGCAGGGTCTCTTTTGCAGGAGATGTGGATACAGTCTTGCAGAGGTCGTGGGCTTCGCCATGTACACAAGGAGATGGATGTAACCCATGGTAGTGTGGCCAGAAAGGACAAAGTGGGTCTCCTGCCAGGTTGTCCTGAGCCAGGACTGGATCAAAGGCCTAATGACTGGACTAGGGAGGAAGCTCTTGGTATTTGGCATCCTAGCACCAAGTGAGATGTGCTGGTGGTGATCTGGCTGTATGAGGAGGAGGCAGCCTTACCTTCTGGCCCAGGTGAGAAACCAAATCACAGCCGTGCTGCAGAGGAACCATATTTTGGTAGCTGGGCTTTAGACTTTGTGATAGAGCTGTGTCAAAGCTCCCCCAGACCCAGAATGGATAATGCTGAGTCTTGGGACCTGCTTGTAAGACGGGTCAGTCTGCATCCAAAATGTGAAGGAGACACCTAGCCCCACCTCTGGAGGCTGCCTTGGGTGTACCTGCTTACAGGGATGCTCTGGGTGTGTGATTGTTTCCATGCTGGCCCATGAGTAACACCTCTTTCAAGTTTGTCTGGCAGGAGACCAAGACTCCCAAGAGAGAGCAGGGCTGTGTACCTTGGAGGGCTCTGCTTGCTCTTCTCTGGAGGCGCAGCTGATGTCCTGGGTCTTGGCTAAGAACTAATACCATTGCCTCAGTGACAGCTGTGTTCTTTGGGGAATACTGATGGGACCTGCCGTATCTTTAAAGTTTGAACTACCCCAGCAGTGCCACCCAACCACAAGCAGTAACCAGGAGCACGGTGCACATACTGTGAATATGAAAAGTTCCCCTGTTCAGGTAGAGAAGTGCCCTCGGAACCTAAAAATGCTGATGTTGTCCGGTTCTGTGCATAGCACAACCCGCACAGTTTTCTGAGACAGCCTGCAAAGCAGGGGAGGAGAGCCAGGGGAGAGAAACCTGCGGCTTGGGCTGAGGGGGAAGGGTAGCAGCAGAAGGCATTCACCCAGGATAAGGTGCTCCCAGGGTCACAGCTGAATGCAAGAGTGGGTTTGGTTGCTCTCGGCAGAGACCCGCAAACCTTGAGAGGCGGGGGTTTTTTTCCCCATTGGGCCTGACGAACCTGTGTGTAAGCTATTTTTGCTTGCAGCCCGGGCAAGCGTCAGTGGGAATGGGGTTTGTGCTGGGGCTACCGGACCTGTTGCCAGCCGGGTGCTGCAAACCTGCCGTGGGTGGGAAAGCGCAGCCTGGTTTTCTCCGCTGTCCCTGCTGCCTCCAGGCATGTCCCTGCTGCCGAGGACACCCTCGCAAGTGGCCCTCTGTGTCCAGTCCGTCGCCCGGGGCTGCTGCTCGCCCGTTCTCCCTACCGGCCCCGGCCCCGGCCCCGGAGGAGCCTCCGGCCGCCCCCCGCAGCGGGGTCTCTGTGGCTGGGGTCGGCACCTGCGGGCACCGCTGGGGAGGGGAGGGGGGAGGCCGGTCCAGCTGTGGACACATCTGCCCCGCCGGGGCCGGCGTTTCCCAGGGCGCGGGCGGTGCGGCTGGGGACGGGTGCGGGGTGCGGGGTGTCGCCTCCAGCTGCGGCTGCATCTGTCCTGCAGCTGCTGCCGGGGGCCGCGGGAAGGAGCCCCGGGCCGCGCCTCCTGCTCCATCCCTCCCTCCCTTCCTCCCTCCCTCCCTTCCTCCGGCGGCAGGTATGGCCCTCCCCGCCCGCCCCGCCAGCATCCCCCTCCCTCCATCCCTCCTTCCCTGCCTCCCTCCCTCCCGCCCGCCCTCCGCCTGCATGGAGAGAGCTACAGAATGGCGGAGCGAGAGAAAGGAGCCGCATCCCCGCCCGCCTCCTCCCCCTTCCTGGGGCTGCACCTCGCCTCGCCCCCCAATTTCAGGTACCGGCCGCCACCCTCCCCGGGACCCCCGCGGTGCTGCCCCTGCCCCCCTCCCCGGGCAATGCTCCCCATCTGCTGCAGCCCCCCCCGCCCCGCACCTCCGGGCCCCCGCCTCCTCCCCGCGCATC